>PVKS010010674.1:0-59303 GCA_004027875.1 Aplodontia rufa
TCCACGGTACGGGGACGGGCACTTGGAAGTCATAATGCTGGAGACAGTTTAAAGTACTCAGAACAGCTAGAGTTGCTTGGGCTAATTAAGACATCCTTTCCCTCTAATTGGAACAGCAGAGCAACCGCACACTCCGAAGCACAGTGTAGATGTTTTTGCTACTATAAACTGTACTAGACGCACTGTTCTATCAGCCTGGCCCGGACCTGACATCAACTGATCTAGGTCCATCCCAGGCAGCATCTAATCCAACACTCATCCCTCGGAGAGCAAAGCAGAAGCTGACCACACTGCCAAAGCCCATCGTGACACTGAGGGCGAGGGAGGTTCTGCCGAGATTACAATGAGTTTGTTTTTAGAGGGTGATCAGGAAACATGCCAGGGGCTAAGCCCTCAGATGCCACCCCGGAAAGAGGAAAACGCCTCCAGTCTGGACAGGCGGGGTGGAGGAACGCAAGCCAAAGTCAGCCTCACTACCAGCTCTTAAACCGCGACACTGGCCACAGTGCATGCTGAAGGACTCAGACCTCAGAACAATCCCTGAGAAACACTGCTGACATGACATCTCCTTCCACATCCTAGAACACACCACCTGGCTGAGATGGTGGCCACAAGCAGCTGCTTAAATTAAAAATTGCTTAAAATGAAACAAGTCACATATCCAGTTCCTCAGTCACATGTTTATGGCCCCAGGTGGCCCCACAGCTGCAGAAAGTTCTCCTGGGCCCGTCAACAGTGCTGCTCCCCAGAGGACCAGGGAAGAGAGAAAAGACAAGAACAACTACGCAGGGGAGGCTTGGATGGGGCTGTGAGATTGACCCATAGGAGGGAGGAGCTTGCCCTACTCGGCCTCCAGGACACACTTGGGGACCTTGCATGAACCCTGGGCTCAGAACACCTCCCAGAAGAGGTCCATTGAAGAGAGGAGCTGCCCCAGGAGCACCCTGGACTTCCAGAGAGTGCAGGGCCAGCCTGACTTTCTAGATGACTAGATAAAATGATCCATAATGGGTCACCCTGTGGGGCCCCCACTGCATCTGTGCAGAGGGCCACCATGGTGCGAGCAGGCTCCTGGGCAGCAGCCATAAGGTGTCCTGCTCATCCTGTGAGGACTCCCATGAGGAGCCTCTGAAGAGCCCTGCAAATAAGTACCTGTGGGAGAAAAGGTCCAATTTGGCCGTCTCCACCAACACTAAATCATGACTGTCGCCCTCCCATCAGGAGCCCACCCCCAGGACACCAATGCTGCTCCAGTCGTGACGGCAGAGCCTTGTGGCCTGATCACCTTGAAGGTCCCACCTTTACACCACTGCATTGCGGATCAAGGTTCCAACATGGGGTTTTGGGGACACATTCAAACCACTGCAGAACGCTCCATCCAAACACGCTCCCTTACCTCTTCTGTCGTCCACCAACCCTGAGGAATCAGGGCAGTGGACAGAAAACCAAGCAAAGGACAGATCAGCCACCTGTCACTCACTGCAGGCTTAGGCTAAAGCAGACTGGGGACGGTTTGTGAAGAAGAGATGTTCTAGTGAACATGACATTGGGATTTCTCATCAATACCCAAAGCTTATTGGAGAATTTTAGTATCTGCCCATGGAACCATCCAGGGGCAGAGAAGGAAGAACCACAGAACCGGCTAGAAAGATGGTAACGGGGAAAATAAAGCTCCTCTGTACTTTACCCTACAAACTCAGAAGGTTCCAGAAGGGATGCATGAGAAAGGTGCAGCACAGGTGGGACAGTGGGTGCCAAATCCCGAGAGGCGGTGTTGGAGAGATGTGGGTGGCCTGCTGTTTCGCAGTGTGGACCACTGGCTATGGGAACGCTACGTGGCATGGATAATCAGCCGTGCTTATACAGAGGAACTGGAGGCTCAGGAAATGTTCAGTGAGAGGCCGCCCTCAAGGATTCAAACCCAGGTGAGCTCCTGTTAGGGGCACGGGCACGAGTAGGGGCCCTTTTCAAGAGGCAGGTGGCTTAGGCACATCCTTGGCCTCTGACCGACTGCTTTCCGAAATCCATTCCTGCCCCTCTCCTTAGTAAGGGAACACTGTGTGGGGCTGGAGCGGAGGCTCGGTGGTTACGGTGCTTGCCTGGCATGCGCAAGTACACGGGTTCAAACCCCAGCACCACGTACACAACTAAGTATCAGAACAACGAAGGCCACGTGAAAAACTCAAAAAATTGATTCTGTCTCTCTCACACTGTCCTTCTATCTTTAAAAAAAGTAAAAAGAAAGAACATTGTGTGCTAGAACTTTCCAGAAGGCAGAGCAACCAAGTTTGCAGCTGTCCTCCTTGGTACTAAATGAAGGAAGAAGTACTGGTACTCTTGAAGGACGAAAGCCACACATGAAACTGGAAAATGAAAGGGGTTTATGTCCCTACAAGTGTCCTGTAGTGGGCCTACCTGTGCGGGACGATCTGTCTCTGCACTTCTTTAAAGAGGAGGAGAAACTGCCACTTCAGGTTTTCTGAATTTGCAGTCAACCCTTTATCCCAACTGAGAAGTCAAAAATCCCATTAGAGAGGTTCTCTAAAGCCCCGTGTGCTCCATGCAGAATCCCCCCCCCCCCCCACGGGCTGAGTTCCTGCAGGTTGGAGAGAGTTTCCTTTCCCGGCCTATGCTCAGGCTGGACTTGAACTTGGGAATCCCTACAGCGGGGAGAGTGCAGCCTGTTCTAACAGGAACGAACTTCCAGCACTGCTCTGATAATTGGTGAGGTCAGTGAGTCACTTTAGAAATGTCTTTGCTGTTTCTTTTGTTCTTCCTTCCTACCCCATTCCTGGGCCTGGAAGGAAAAAAAAATTACCCAGGCAAGAATACATTCAATTCCCTTTCTTAATTAGAAGCAAACATTTGTAAAGTGGTGGGACAATTGCTTGAAGAGCATTTGCAAATTATCTCTGAGCACAAAGCCAGACATTAAAGAAAGCAAGGGGGCTAGGAACACACGTAGGCTAATGGAGAGGGTGCCTGCCAGTCACAGCAGGGGGCTGCTAATCCCCTCACTCAGAGCTGGCCAAGCACAGCAAAGGAGCAAATTGCATAAGCCCAAGCTCTCCCAGGTGTGAGCAGCCAGGCTAGGAAACCTGTCTTCCCAAACCAACCCTCCAGAGAGCCTAATAGGTTTTAGGGAAGCATTCAAATACATAATCACTTCCTGGTATTGGAGATTGGATTTCATACACCATGGCCCAGGCCCGAGCTTAAGTGCAGAGATATGAAGAACAAATTTCTTTTTTGCAAAAGCAAAATTTACCTCGAATCCACTACTGAGCATGTAAATATGTTCTCCAGGCTGTGGCCTGGAGAAGAAAGAGGGTATCTCTATCAAAGCCATTTCCTGGCTCGAGAGGTCTTGAGATTAGGTGAGGACATGGCTGGTCATTGCAAATGCTGGGGTCTTTTTTCCTAGAAAGTGTTAAGTAGGGACAGGATGGCACGTAGTAAGAAAAAGTCAATGGTTAGCGATCAGAAGTGATGGACCCCAGCTGACAGCTTCTTCAAGCGCACAGACCCCACCAGGAAGCTAACAGGCACCTTCAAGTCTATCCCAAGTGCGGAACCTCGAGGCTCACCCACCCTTGACAGCTCCCCAGCCAGATCCTTTCTGTGGGTGGGTGGGGATGAAGCGTGGGTGCAGGGTGAACCCAGACGGAACCATGTAAGTCCCTCAGCTGGCACACCAAAGTGACTTTCTACTGTCGGCCCCTCTCCTGCATGGTAGGGGTTCCTACATAAATCCTGCTCCAGTTACTCTTCCCTCCTGTGGATTTTATTCAAGTCTGCAAGACAATATCCAGGAGGAAATTGGGGAAGTGGGGAATCTAGTCTCACCTCAAAACCCTGGTTCAGCAGTAAGCGCCCAGCAGCTGCTGGCTGTGAGGCTGTCACTACGTCCCCAGACAGGCCAGCGCATTTCACTCTTAGACAACTCTGTGAAAAAAGTCCTTCCTTACACAGATGGCCCCCAACTCTCGATGATTCAACTCACAATTCTTTGACTTCCACAGTCACCTGGGTGAACTCCAGGATGCCCGGGTGCACCGCGTTGGCGTGGTTCTTGGATACAGTGTTCAATACGAGATAGTCAACACCTGATCATAGCACAGGCATGTGTCAGATGGCCTGGGGCAGCCACAGGCTGATGTCAGAGTTCTGGGCACATTCAGTGTGGTGTTCTGCAGGTGAGGGATGTTACGTGCTTTTGTGACTTACAATATTTTCAATGTATGATGCATCCATGGAGATGTGACCCAACCCTAAGCCAAGGAGCCTCTGTCCTGCGTTAACACCTGCACCCTCATTACCTTGACTGCCAACCTGGAGATAAACACAGACAAACCCAGTCTCTTCCCCATAAGGTTGGCATGGCCCACATCTCCATGTCTCCATCCTGAAAGATCAGGTCCTCTTGCCCTCTGCTCCCAGGGCCTAGCTTCTAGCCCTGCTGGCTGGGGGTTTCATCTGTAAGCCCCAGGTGTGGAGCTCTCCCTAGGCCTGGAGCCCTGGAGGAGGGCGCCTCCTGCAGGCTTGGACCAGGGACAGGGGATCGAAGTCCCAGGGCTGACTTACACCATCTCATGCAGGAGGGAAGCAGGGGCTGAAAGATTGAGCTTCTTACTGCATTAAGCCCTAAGCTCCTTTTCCTGCTCTGTACACACTTCCTTTACGTCTGTGGGGCATCTAATTTCAGGACTACTTAGGTCTTCATTTGTGATTATTTTACCTTGTTAGCGCTCATCAGGATCCTAGACTGTTGAGATCTCTTGGTTTAGCTATCCAACCATCCCACAAATCACCTGTCTGCTTCCTTTGTGTTGACTAGATTAACCATCATACCATTGAAATACTGAGTGATTCATTAGGTTATATTTGGCTTCCAATCATATCACCCTTTTTTGTGGGGGCAGTTCTGGGGATTGAAAACAAGGGTGCTCTACCACTGAGCCACATCCCCAGCCATTTCATTGATTTTGAGACAGGGTCTCACTAAGTTGTTGAGGCTGACCTCCAACTTGCAATCCTCCTGCCTCAGCCTCCCAAGCAGCTGGGATTACAGGCGTGAGCCACTGTGCTCAGCTGTCTCACACACTTCTTGTGTGTGTGTTGGGGATGGAACCCAGGGTTTCATCTACCACTGAGCTATAAATATCTCCATCCCCTTTTCCACAGAGGGTATATAACCTGCTTTCACTTTTTAATGCATGCTTACTTCCTGTTTAGCCATCTCTAGAAAGAGGGTGCTATGGACTGAATTGTGTCCCCTCCAATGCATGTTGACATCCTAAACCCTAAGACCTTAGAATGTGCCCTTACTCAGAAACAGTGATTGTAGATATAATTAGTTAATTTAGGATGAGATCACAAGGAAGTAGCAGACCAGACCCCTAATCCAATCCAAAATCTTTATCAATGAGGGAAAAAAATGTGAACACAGGCAGAGACAGACATCCAGAAAAGAGACGACGGGCAGAGTCACTACTGGAAGACAGCCACCTACGCCAGGAGCGGGGCCTGGACAGTTGCCCGCAGCCTCAGGAGGAGCCAGGCCTGCCCACACCTCGCTCTCAGGTTCCGGCCTCCAGAGCGGAGCAGGATCTTCCCATGAGATGTGATGGAAGTGCTCCTAGGTGGCTCAACTTTGACCTTCAGACAGAAGTGTCCCCCAGAGTGTCAGGAGCCAGGTTTTAGGGTAAATGCCCAAGAGGCAGGTTCTGGAGGAACCCATCCCTCTTCCTCTATCTTTTCCGTGAGTGGCTTTTGCATGTCTCTCCAACGTCCTTTGTCAACAGCAGCTGAACACCAACCTTACAGTCTTCACAGTGACACAGAGAGACGTCCCCACGCTGCATAGGTTCCTACAACAGACGTTCCTGCTGGCCATGCTCCGTCCTCCCTCACCATGACGTCGTTTCCTGAGCTCCTCACGTCACCCACAGTCACCCACACTGTGTGCTTTCATAGCCTTTTCTCCTCCGTTAAGCACTGCTCAGTAATCCCTACAGGGCACTCCCCAGCGGGAGCCCAGAGGGACAGGGAGATTCTAATGAGGGATCCCAGGATGTCCCAGGTCACTGGGCCCCAGGGGCAGTGCATTTGTTCCTTCTGGATTTGTCACTGAGAATTCTCTAGCCCTCAGGGACATGCGTGTGCTTTTTCTTAGTGGGTCTATAGAAACCTGTAGAAAGTGGCCTGCCACAGAATCCTTGAACTTGGTAATGAACCAAGTTTCCAAGCTTGGAAGGGCTTTTGCAATGTTAAAGTTGCTTTTCACTTAAAAGTATATCTAAAAAGCGTAAAAAATTCCCTTTTCTACATGAACTAGATTTCCCTTGGGGCAGGGTTTGAATCCTGCTTCTTCTAAGCTAACCAGAGGCCTCCTCTCCTCCTTGGGACAGGAGGCCTCTGTTGGAGGAGGCTTCGATCAGGAGTCCGTGGACCAGGAAATTTATA
Organism: Aplodontia rufa; assembly: GCA_004027875.1. Taxonomy (NCBI): domain Eukaryota; kingdom Metazoa; phylum Chordata; class Mammalia; order Rodentia; family Aplodontiidae; genus Aplodontia; species Aplodontia rufa. The sequence continues at coordinate 6,466 of PVKS010010674.1, forward strand.
AACTCTATGACATGACATTGTGTTCAACACCACTGGTATGCATCACCAGCATGTAGGAAAAGGTTCTCCCAGCTTAATCAGATATCCATAGGGGTCTGTGACCCCCAAAGTAAGAATTGCTGTTATGAGCGCCCATGAAAAAATGCTGGAGAGATACAAATCAAACCACCGTGAGCCGGAGCCGTGATGCAGTCATAATCCCAGGGGCTGGGGAGGCTGAGGCAGGAGGATCAGAAGTTTGAGGTCAGCTTCAGCAACTACTGACCCCGCCTCAAACAAAAACCACAGTGAAATGCCATTCCATGCCCCCTAGGACGGCTAGAACCCAAACCGCAGGGAGCAACAAGTGTGGGTGAAGTGTGGAGAAATCTGAAGCTTTCTACGTCACTGTGGGACGTAAAATGATCCTTCACTTTGGAAAACAGCCTGGCAGTCCTGCTAAAGGTTAAACACGGACGGAGTTGCCATAGACCCAGACATCCCATTCTCGGTGCAACTCAAGAGAAATGGAAATGCATATTTCACAAAACCGGCACACGAATATTTACAGCAACGTTATTCCTAACAGTCTAGAAGTGAAAACCTAAGAGTCCGCCAACCAATGGACACACAAAACAGGGTGTGTCCAAAAGGTGGAATATTAATTGACAAGGAAAAAGAAATGAAGGACGCACAGAGCAACCTCAGACACACCACGCTAGGGGAAGGAAGTCAAGCACACGAGGCCACAACACTGAGCAACCTCAGACACACCACGCTAGGGGAAGGAAGTCAAGGACACGAGGCCACAACATGGGTTCACGTGCATGAGTTCCAGGAGCTTGGCATGGAAGGAACAGGCCTGGGCTTCAGCCAACTCCTCAGCCCTGGAACACAGCCCTGGATCAGGGATGCGGGCCCTGTCCAGGAACTGAGGAGGGGCTGCCCCTGGAAGTAAGACCATCCTCCACGAGGGGGCGGGGACAGTCCTGAGCACCCTGCAGCACAGGGACTCAGCCCCACTGCGCCTAGACCGCTGTTCTTAGCGCCTGGGTGTGTAATTAATCATCCTCCCCACGTAGGTGTCTATCCCCACAAGCTGAGGTCGCTGGCACTGAAGGTGGTCAGGACCATTTCTGAGCCTGGGGACTTACCTTGAGACACGCTCCCAAATGGACGGTGTGTCCCCCCTGGGGAGGCGACACCATGGTTACAGGATGAAGCAGCCCCACTGTACTGGGGGCCCAAGGGTGAGCAGAAGCCTCTGCTGTGGCCACCTCCACACCCACCTATCCAGGCTCCAAATGCAGCAGGAACCACAGATGCCGATGCACAGAGCCCAGGAGTGGAGGGCCAGGCAGCAAAGTGGAGCCATGGGGAAGTTCAAACAGTTGTATTTTTCTTTCTCAGATGAGGTGGAAACAGGTGTGAAGAGTATCTCTTTTTTCAAAAGTTAGATTTGGGGCCTAGAGCGGTGGCTCAGCGGTGATGGTGCTTGCCTGGCATGCCCAAGGACGTGGGTTCGAACCCCAGCACCACATACACAATGAAGTCCCAGTGCAACGAAAGCCACATGAAAAAAACTAAATGAAATTGAGTCTCTCTTTCTCTCTCACTGTCCCTCTTTAAAAAAAAAAAGAAACGAAGAAAAGAAAAAGAAAAAAAGATTTGGTGGCAATGTACAGGGGTACAGGGACGATGGGGGAGGCAGAGGAGGGAACAAGCAGGTGGGGCCGAGGGGGAACTCGGGGAGAGGGAGGGGTGAGAGGGAAGCCATCTGCAGATTTGAGGGGCATGAGCTTGTGGCCCAGAGGCGCCTGGGTGATGGCAGGAGTTGAACTGGGATGGGCACACGGGTGCTGGGAGAGAGAGCACTGAATGGGGACGTTGGAAGGACATCTTGCTCCACAGGTCAACTGAGGCATATGTCTGGGGCCCTGGAGAGACCAGGCCCCTGTGCGCCCCTTTTCCACTTGGCAAAGTCTTTTGCATCTTTAGAGTCCAACATGCCCCAGTGTTCCCCTCCCCCACCCACCCCTGCAGGACTCACCCACGAGTTAGGCGTCCTGTCCTTTGCTCCCAATGCCCTGGTCTCCGCACGTGCACTATTCTCTCTCCCTCTCTCACACACACACACCCCTACACACACACAAGCAAGAACTCAATCTCCCAGCCTCGGAAGCTGGCACCACTGATAAAGAACCCTTAACTTGTGCCTCAGTTTCCCCAGGGGAGGAGGAGCACGTGAGGGGTGCCACTGCCGGGTGTCACTCCTCCACCTCCAGCGCACTGACAAGGCCGGGAGGAGATGAGCTCTTTTGTAGCTTCAACAAGGAATTCCTTGAGGAGAGCATGTGAAGGATTTCGTTTTGTTTTCTGTTCCGGATCGTGAACACAAGCTAAGGGGAAGATGTCTGGCTGTATTGTGACCACCATCCAAAATGTGCAATAATTCAGTGATGGGGAATGGAGAAAAAGGGAGGGTGTTGCAGTGAAACCTCCAAGAAAACCCCAGCAGCACACAAGAGTAAGTCGGGTCAAAGGATACAAGGTTAGAATTCAACCAGGTTTTGTCGCTTTATCTGGTGGGGGTGGTCATGGGGTCTACACATTTGGAAAAATGCCGGCACTTTTTAAATTAAACAGCCAATTTGATTGGCTGTTTAATTTCGGGGACCCCGGATAGCACTTGCGGACAGGAAGAACAATGCAAAACTCCACGCCCCGTTGGTCAACTTGGGTACTAATGGCTGTGTCCAGGACAATGCGTCAATTTGTTAAAAACACACAGAAAAGACAGTTTCTTCCAACTGTCAAAGCAAAAATCCTTTACTCTTCTGTCCAGCAACCTGAAGAAAAACAAGGGACTTGGCTTGGTTTCCTTGACAACCTTATCTCCACTCTAGGCACATCCTGGTCTCTAAGCAACAGGGCACTCCTGAGAATTACCAGGAGACAAAAATCAGCTTATCCTGAGTCCTCCCGGACAAATCAAAGTGGACAGAGGCCCCAGTGTCTTCTCCAAACCCCACACCCGCCTGGCACCCCACCCCAGTTCCTTAAGGCCTGGGACTCCACCTCTGCACTGTCCTCTTGGCTTACTCCCCTGTACCCCAGAGCGGACACTGCCCCCAGAGAACAGGGTACAAAAGGACAGCCAGGACTTCAGCAAACGGCTAAGTCTGGAGAAGAGCATTTGAATACAAGAGACTAAGAGGAAAGGTCTGGACTGCAGTGTGGACACTGGAGACTTCGTTGCCCCTGAAATCAAGATGCAGAATTTTTCTTTTCTTCAACCCAGCATGCCCCAACCTCTTCCCTAACTTCTCGGAGCCAGGAGGAATTTCTGAGAATATGGAGAGGAATAAGTGAGCAAACTCCATGGAAATGACAGGAGAGGTGGAGGACACGAAGCTCCTGCTGAGGGACGCAGGGGACCACACCTCCAATAGCTGCGCCCAGTCCTCAGGAGTACAGCTGTCACCTGGAAGCTCCACTTCTCAAGCAAATGCACTTCCGTGACTCTATCTGCCCTCCGAGCACCTGAGAAGCAGGGAGCTGGGCTGGAATGTTCTCCTTCCTTCCACTCAGAGAAGTTATTCTCAAGCACAATCAGACGACAGAAACTACGGGTTCTGACTCCACGCGCTGACTTATCGTTGGTAACGGGGAATCCAGATGCTCTAAATTGCTGCATTCAAATGCAATTTCCAAATTTTATGTCATCTGCAAGCTTTGAGTTAAATTTTTTGAAAGCCCATCCACAAAACGGCTGTTTGAGGCTCCTCTCCTTGTTCTTTCTCGATTGGAATTATTAAGTAGAAGTGACTGAATTCGCCCTCAAAGCCCCCGTTTGAGCTCCATTTATCACGTCCGTATTGCTGAAGCCTAGGGAAGAACAGTCTAGAGGCTGAGAGGGGGACCCATGGTGGGCAAAGACAGCTATGGGCTCTAACACTGAAGCGGTCACAGGAGAGGAGGGGGTTGGGGAGCAGGAGGGGTTACCAGGCTCTGTCTGTTTGCAGAACACTGCAGCACGACTGGCTTTGGCACAGGACCCACGACAGACAAAAGAAAGTGGGACCGAGCGCGTCCTCCCCGTGGCTGCTGACCACTGATTTAATTTGTTCAGCATGGTCTTACATATTGGAGGGATCACTGTTACGTATTTATACACGCATAGATATTAACAAAGCACGTTAAGGCCGATCCTAGACCGGGATCTCCACCCTCTTCGTCCACTCGCCCATCTCCTCTCCTTGCAGACAACTTTCTATGATATCACGTAGCTGAAGGACTTCCATTTTACACCAGACGTTCACTGATGTTATAAAGTAGTAAGTTTCTTTCTTTTTAGTCTGTAATTTGAACTTTCAGTGCTCAGTCTTGACTCACACTTTGATGTTAATTCACATAAATGACACTTCCCCATGTTATTATTTATTTATAAAGTTATTCATAAAGTTTCCCTGGCATAGTCCAGAAATTTGCATCGCCAACCAATTATTAAGCTAATTTATCTCTGGAAATTTTTACATTTCTTTCTGTTGTTTTCTCTATAATCCATTGTGTTCCGTTTTCATTAGGAAGAATGGAATGATGCTGGGGCTATTCGATTAAAATTATAAGGGGGTTTCTGCTCCCTCACTGACACTGGCTGCGGTATTGGCCAACCTCCTCAGCTGGGTATTTGAGGGCTGAACGACACAAGTTCCTATAGAAGTCCTGGCCATCCGTCCATGCAGGCTTTTGCCTGTGGTTCCCTCAGTGAGTTCTTGCCAACAGCTGTTCAAGCAGGCAAGACTCAACCGATTAGGATAAGACCCCACCTGCATGAGGAGGTGGCATAGGTTACATCCAAAACACAAGGGCCAAGGCTTTGTCTGTTCCTAAAGAATGGAAGGACTGGAGGGCAGAATCTGGAACGGCCTTTGACCCCAGGTGTAGGTGGAGCTTGATTCCACACAACCCCCCTGGGGGCTCCACATGGGGTGACTTTGCATACCTCCCACACCCTCTGTTCTGGGGAGGGAAACCTCTTTTCTGCTCCTCCCATGCCCCCAAAGAGGTCCCCATGTCCACAAGAGGGTGAGAGCCCAAACACAGGACATTATCCAAGCCAAGCCATGATGTGTCTGTCCCCAATGGGGAACTCAACTGGCAATCACCACTTGGAGGAGACCAAGAGCAGAGCAAGGGATGGACCGGAAATCCAGTTAGATGTCATTTCACCCACAGTATTTAATCAGAGGAAGAAGAACAGAACTTTGATTTCAGAATCTATCACTCTTGATTGTTAGTTACAGAACAGGAGTAACATTTTAATTATTTTCAGCTCCACACCATAACAGCTATCAAGGGAATGGAGACAAAATAGAACAGGGACTTTTTAAAAATACATAATTAATGTGCACTAAAATTAGCATACATGAATACAAGTTAATTGGGACACTTCAAGAGTACACGCCTTAAATGTTATCAATTGATTAAACTTGTTATCTGCTGTGGCTTTGGAACAAATAAGGTCACCTCCTTAGGGAAGAGGGACTGGCTAAAGAGCAGACGGACCATCCTGCTAGGAACAGCGCTGGTGTGTTCATAAACCAAAATTGGAGGGAAGCGACGGTTCTCCCTCGTGGGAAGCAAAGGGAAATCAAGCTCTTGTCAGGGATCATCTCTGGGCCAGTGTGGATCATGCGGAACCCTGGGATTTCTCCTTACGGGTACAGGCACGCTCTTGGCTCACAGGGAGGACAGCAGCTGTTGGTAAGGGGGCCTCTCCAGCACAAGAAGGGGCTGAAGGTGCATTTTGCTGCATCTTGAAGAACAGGGACAGTAGCTAGCAGAGACCACGGCTGACCCAAATCTGCCCTGCTCACAGTGGGTCTGCACACTACTGCTAGTTACCTTGCTACCTGGTGTGAGGACAGCGAGTAGTGGGGACCCAGCAAGTGGCCTTGGCCATCCTGCTCAGCTCCGTGCAGGGTACCCCTGCTGCCCCTCAGCACTCCTCTCCTTCAGGTGGTCACCAGGCAACCAGTGCTGGAGACGGGGTTAGATGGCAACTCTTGACACAGGAGAAGCTAGTTTTCAATCACGCCATCTTCCAAGTCTGCCACATTCAGGAGGTTCCTGCGTGGACTTCCTGTGAGGACAGACTGGCTCTGTACTGAGTGTCAACAGGATGTGCAGACTCCTTCAAGGCAACAGCTGTGTTTTACTCTTATTTTCCGGTATCGCTCAACATGAAGACCGGTGGGGCCCACCATGGCAGCCACTGGCCACGTGTGGCCACAGAGCCTTGAAATCCAGCGAGCGATGCTGACGAAACAAAGGACTGAATTTTAAACAAGCTCAGTTCGAAACCTGAAGATACGTAAAAGATTTCTGTCGTCATCCTCAACTTCAGGTTGGTAGGGCTGTTTCTCATTTTGGCTGTTCAAAGCGAGCACCCAGGTTAAGATGTGCCGGAAATATAAAATACACACTGGATTCCCGAGTATGGGAGATGCCTCGGCTTTTCGAATGCTGATTTCCTGTGGAAACGGTAATACTATGGCATATGAGATATTAACCTCACCTGCTCCTTTCTTCTACCACAGCTACAGGAAAGTTTAGATTCCACTTTTGCGCTGTGCTTCTATTGGACAGAGGCAATCTACGCGCTTTACACAGGAATTTCCCAGCAAGCTCTGGTGGATAAATGGTTCAGCACTACAGAGAGATCATTCCCATCCCACCTGGCTTCCTGGCTCCATTATAATCAAAGGCGAGCACTTTTCAGGAGCCTGGATTAGAAATACCTGATGTGGCCAGAGAGCAAATGAAGAAAATTGTCACTGCAGGAATAAAATCACTGTGCCAATTAATTAATGAGTCCCCTCCGTTCTGAAACTGATTAAAGGGCAGTACAGCAATTGGTTGTAAAATGGAAAAAAGAATTCTGATATTCAGACCCTGAGAGAGTATTTTGTTCTTCCACTAAGCAGCAAATGCGGCTCTGGTTGAGGTGACACAGGCCTGTTAGGTCACCTCGGACACAGAGAGGGGCAGGTGTCCACCTGCAGATATCACAGGACAGCCAGAGGACGGGTGGCACGTGAGTGTTTTCATGCTTGGAGCAGCTCTTGCCATCCCTGACACTGCATGTCACGATGCTCACGCACCTGCTACACGTTTCCCTGCACGAGTGTCCCCCACCCCTTCCTGTCTCCAACTTGAGAAAGAAGAACCAGAAACAGTGTGAGCAGAGAGGCAGTGCCATGGGCATGACGATGCCACCATCACGTGTTCCAAAGAATAAAACATTAACTAACAGTGGCATTTAAGCCATTTTATTTGCAATGTACTTGTGACCCAACTGTGGCTGAGAACAGCTGTCTCAGACAGCCTTCCTGAACCAGGACTCCTCCGAGGCCAGCCTGGCAGGCTTCTCACAGACAATCAGGGACATTCACTTTTTGCTAAGGGTCTGGAGCCTTTGCTAAGGGTCTGGAGCCATCCAGCGGACATGATGGTGGGAATGTCCCCCTTGGTGCCGCCCAGCATGGCAGCCACCAACACCTGTGGTCCCTGACACATGACTAAGTATGGCTGAGGAGCTAATCCTACATTTCACGCAGTTTTGATTAAATTTAGGCAGCTAAAATGTCTTATGAAACCCATGCTAGCTAAAGCCAATCAGCTGCGGTAGAAAGAGCTGAGAGTCACCAAAAACTTTGAGTCCTGATAAAAAAAATCCATTCAAATTCCATTGCTTCAGTTTTTTTCTGGATTTACATAATAGGTAGCAGGATGGCATAAATGAGCAGATGTGGAAATGACTCTTGATTTTAACGCAGTCCCCAGAACAGCCTTGAGAGTAGCTTCCCAAACCTGAATGCCAGAATGTGGGTTTTGCCCCAGCACTTTTATTTGGGATAACACAGAGACCCTGGAGCTGCAACGTACCCTCTGGGCTTCCACGCCAGTCCTCATGCTCACATTCAACAGCGTGATCTGCAAGCATGCTCCTGGCTTCAGCTACACCGCCTGCCAAGGGACACAATATGTTGAGCAAAATGTCATCGGTACAGGAGCCTGTGCTAATTATAATGTCAGGCTTCCCACCAAGAGATAATTAAAGGAGAGTATTACAGTGTTTCCAAACTCCTGGAGTATATGAGACGCAACCGAATAACCTGCTGGAGAAGAAAACTCAAGTGCTCCGAGAGACCCCAGCTGGGCTAGAGGCTCTCCAATTAAGAAAGCAAGGTGCTGCCAGAAGTAGGAGGGAGCGATGAGTGGGAATGAAGGGGAGGGGAGGGAACTGGACCTCTCGGTCCTGCTGGGCAGGACACAGGGTGGCCCAGCACGTTGCTGTGGCTCTGGGCTGGCTCAGATATTATCTCTGTTTTGCAACTGGGAAAACTGAAGACTCCCAGCTAGTTAGGCATTTGGTGGCTACAGGATCTAGGAACCAGACTTTCTGACTGCTGTGTCCCAACCCTCTGGCTGACCACCTGAGTGGTTCCTGGATCATCCCCGCCTGGTGGTGCAGTATATGCATGAGGGCCTCACCTCCAGAGCCCCATGTCACCTGGATGAGGCTTCCTGTCCAGGTTCCCTGCCCAAGTCCCCGCTGAGTCAAACCCAAGGCATTTGGAGCAAGCACGCACCAACACGCCGGGGTGGTACTGCAGGTGTTAACACTGAATGTGGCAAAGCCTAAGAAAGCAAGAAGCACTTCCAGAACTTTTCTGTAACTGACCCAGAAAACCTTGGCCATCCAGAAGAAAAAGAACAGCTTATCAGAGCAGGAAGCAGAGAGGTGACACATTAGCTGTGTCAAGCTGCACCCAGAATAACTGGCTACATGCCTGGGGCCTGATCTTAGAACCTCTGGGTCTGTTTCTAACATGTAAACAGGGATATCAATATCTAAATAACCTGGAATGCTTTATACGATGCCAGGAATCACAGGGGCCCAGGACATGGCAGCCTTTGGAGTTGACTGTGTATTTTATTATTGCCAACAATTTCTGGCTGCAAGGGATGCTCTGTTCTCTCCCTGCTGAGCCTGGGTGGCTGGCTGCTGAGGGAGGATTCCCTCTGATTGTGGAAGCAGAGCAGAGTTCAAGGGCCTCCATCACCCTTTTCACAGGCAGAACCACACCCAACAAGACAACCTCTACCCAGTCGCTGTCCCATAAGACAAAGAGTCAACACACTCTTCCTTAGAGCTACTGGCACTTTCTTCTTATTATTTTTTGGTGGGGGGGACATAGTAGGTATATTTATTAGATTTGCTCAAGACCCTTTTTCATCCCAGGATCATTCCACTGAAATATTTCTCTGAAGTACCAAGTCCAAGAAATAATATTGCTAAGCAGTTTCTCAAACCTATCATTAGTGTGTCCACTCGATGAGTTTCATTTCACCCATCCACCATCTGCGCTATCAACTTCATATTTCTCTTTAAATGTTTTTACCCGGTGTACTTTTTAAATCTTAGATTCTTCCTGAGCAAGAATCATTAAAATTATATGCATAGCATATTTTATAGTACGGAAAAGCTAATAAAGTACATAAATGTTTGTCTCTACCATCTAAACGCATCCTAACTTTTAAGCATGTCTTTTTAATTTTGTTGAGTTTTTGTACAATCACAAATGCATATGTAGTAACAATATGCCCCTGATCCGAATCCAGAATCACCCCTATCACCCACACCCCAGACTCTTCACTCTTCTATATTTCCCCCATAACAGATTTAAACGTCTTTGTATATATACAGATATGTATGTGTGTGTGTGTATATATATATATACACAAAGATGTTTAAATCTGTTATGGGGGAAATATAGAATGTATATTTGTGTGTGTGTGTGTATGATTGTGCATTTTCCAGAATTCAGTGACTACATTAGTATTATTTAGCTTCTCAGGGGAGTAAAGAGTAAGCTGCATTATTGATCCCTCCCTCTCCCTCCCTCTCCTCCCCCCATATCTATGGTTCCCCTAGATCATGGGTTGCTTCAGCTTTGGTGAGTTCAGTACGTGATCTTGACTGTTCACCAAAGCTGGTTTTGCTCTATACTGGCTCTTTCTTGAAAGCCACAGCCCTGACCTTGTTCCAAGTGTTGCCCTCCAGAGCCACCAATGCAGGGCACGGATGCCATACAGAGGCACGTTCAATGACCAGGATCATACTACCATCAAGAGCAGCAGCCACCACCCCTGCCACTCTCCACCGTCCCCTGCTTAACTGTACTCCAACAGATCATCCGTATTCCATACAAAATTCAATTCCAAAGCCATCGGCACGGCAAGCAGGGCTCGCAGACACCCCAAAGCCCACACTGTGGTGGGTCGTAGTGAGGTTTGTCCTCAGTCACAAGGACTTCATGTAAGTATGGTTGAATGTTCACTTTCAAAGGCTGAGTTTTACAGTCTGTGAATTCTATTTTTTGAAAAGGAGGAGGGACAGTTTCCATGGTGTGGAGGGGTGGCTGAGGAGCCTTCAAATGACCAGTAGAGCTTGGGGACTTTCTTTTATTTAAAAACAAAGCATCGGGGCTGGAAAGGTGGCTCAGAGCACTTGCCTGGCATGTGCGAGGACTCAGGTTGGATCTTCAGCAACACATGCACAACTAGGTGGAGGAAAAAAAATCAGATGAAAAAATAAAAATTGACTAATTAATTGACTGTCTTTAATAACATAAAAAAGAAAAAGCATTACCAAGCACACAGGTGCCTAAAATCCCAGCGGCTCGGGAGGCTCAGGCAGGAGGATCACAAGCTCAAAATCAGCCTCAGCACCTTAGCCAGGCCCTGTCTCAAAAAATAAAAAAGGCTGGGGCTATTGCTCAGTGGTTAAGCACCCCATGGTTAATTCCCTAGTAATACATGAGTGAATGAATGAACGAATGAATGATGGGAGAAGATGCCACAAAATAAAGCTGTTTAGGAGAGAGAATGCACATACATGAGAGGCACAAGCGGTCAGCAATCACTGATGCCACTGAGCTCGGGAAGCAAATGCCCCACGTAAGCTCATCGCTCGTTTCTTTCCTGTCACTGACCTGGCTCATCAGGAATAACTGTGGGCAACACGATCGAGGCTCCTGGTGCTGAGATGTGGAGATTATGGAGGTGGGGGACTGTCCGAGAGTCACGGGTGGCAACACCCAGCTCGAAGTGCTGCTGACCTCACCGCAGGCGCGCAGAGGCTGTGCACCTGTTCTTCTCCTCTGACCACCACCCAACATTCTCACGTGGCGAAGGACCAGGGAACAGGTTGCTGAGTGAAGAGAAGTCTGGAGAACCCTTTAGAAGCTCAAACAGAAACAGCTGGGGATGGAAAATGAAGAGAGCCAGCAGCCCGAGGGAGCCCCAGGGCAAGACCAAGACCGTGAGGTTTACAAAAGTGACGAGTGGCTGTTGAACCATCTCAGAGTTCAGCTGGTCATCTCCAGCCTGTGTTTGAAAGGTCCATTCGGTCTCTGCGGTGGATCCAACGATGGCTCCAAATATATCCAGGTCCCCATGCCTCAATTGGCAAACGTCACCTTTCATGACAAAGGGACTTCTCAAATAATGACTTTCCTGAGTTACCCGGAGGAGCCCTAAATGCAAACACAAGAATATAAGGAGACAGAGGAGTCTGACACAGAAGAGAAAGCCATATGACCATGGGGACACAGATCAGAATGAGGTAATCAAGAGCCAAGGAGTGCCAACAGCCTCCAGGAGCTGGAAGGGGCCAAGGGGCCCCAGCCCCATGCCAACTCCAGCAAAGTCACCATCCTGCCAACACCATGACTGTGGCCCAGTGAAACTGGCTGCCAACACTGTAGGAGAATGAATTTGGATTGTTTGAAGCCAATAGGTTTGTGATAATCTGTTACAGCAGCTATAGCAAACTAATAGAGACCTTCATTCAGTTTTCAGCCCCTCTAGGTATTAAAACAATGCCAATGAGATCGTCTCTGGCATAAAGAAGTAATTCACTTCTAGACTTTGGTGGCTTCTGAGGGGATTATATGATGTTGATCCCCCTTCCAAAGAACATTTTTATCTGATCACAAGAAGTATTTACTACAGGCAAATTTCATTATAAACCACACATACACACACACACACCATGAAAAAAATCAGTCATGATCCTATAAACCCAAGAATAACCAAACATTGTTAATATTTTGGTATCTAAATTTGTTTTTGTTCCCTGAAACAGAAATCACTTTCGACTAAAGCCTCGAGCATTCCTTTTGAAGCCATTATTAGCCACCATCAATGACAACAAGCCAAATAATTAAAACCAACTGCTGTGGCGGGCTAGAGACATAAACAGTGGCCCCCGGGTCTTCTTAAGTCACAGCAACAGCCAGAAATGAACTTGGCTCCTGACTCCAGGGAGAGGAAGAAGAAGAGCGTCAATGCATCTAGCTGCTTCCCCTGTGGACCTGTCAATAATCCAAACAGTGGGGAGCAAGTGTCTGCCACGCACCTTCAGGATCCGCACTCCTCACCCGCTCTCCCTTAGCCCATTGGTGGCCCATCTCACAGAGTCACCTGATCCTTGAGCTCCTTCTCATCTCCCAGAATGGAGAGTAGATATCAAATGCAACTGCCACTTGAGGTGCTAAAGAATACAATACGTTTGGAACATACGGACTTCCAGTATGTTCTGTGACCCTGGATCCAACAATATGAGCCGACCTTTATCAGCGGAGCTGGAGCTGTTTGCAAAAACAATCACATTTAAATAACTGAATGAGAGCAACATTCATCCTAACAGGGGGAATATAGGGCACAATGAGGCATTGAGGGGGGCAGTGATTAACTCTGCTACATAGAAAAAGTTCAGCGGCTAGAGCATGTGCTTAGCACAAGTTCAATAACCAGCCTCCACCAAAACTGAGACTCAGAATGTACCATTCATATCATCATCACAGAATCACCCATGCTGCCGCTCGCAGGAGCCGTGGTGGTGATCTAATAGAGCCCTCTCGATTTTCAACTGGAGTAGTGTTTGAGTGGGCAAACTCCTAGAACGGAGGCTTGACTTTAACTTCCTCACGTACAAATCACCAAACAAGTCACCGTTGAGACCATCAAGCAGTCACGAGAAGAGATTAGCAGGAATCAACTGCTAGTGGACTTCTGGTTGCACTCAAATGCAGAAGGGAGGCTGATTTTCTTGGGCACTGGAATCTCCAGGAGGCACAGCCCTTCCGTGTGCACAATGTTGAGGCAGGCACGATGCTCAAAGGCACCCATTAGGGTTGCTTTCCCAGAGCATGGAGCTTCCCCCATACACCATATCCCAACAGACCCCACCAAGCGCCGGGGCCCACAGCCGGGGATGCACACAGGCAGAGGCTAGGGAGCAGCGCAGAAGGAGGAAGGAGCCGTCCCCTACTGTTCTGTGCAGGTGGTCTGCCAACCCTTGGCCAGCAGGTTCCCGTCTGCTGGCCTCTGTCCAGCTTCACCATTCCCTCCTAAATCACTTACCTGCTTATGCAGCTGCACAGCTCCTTCCTCTAAAGTGGGGGTACCTTCCTGCTCGAGGGCTGTGCACAGTCTTCAGGAAGCTGAAACACCCCCAAAGTGCCTGCAAGATGCTGTGCATTGCTATGGTCTGAATGATGTGTCCCCACCTCTAAAATCCCTGTGCTGAAACCTACTCCTCCAAGCTGACAGCATTAGGAGCTGGGGCCTTGGGCGGTGATGAGCTCCTATGGGTGGAGCTCTCAGGAATGGGAGCAAGTGACAGGGAGAGGGACAGAGAGAATCAATTTTATTTAGTTTCTCATGTGGCTTTCATTGCCCTGAGACTTCATTCTGTACGTAGTGAACTCCTGTACCCACACATGCCAGGCAGGCACCGTAACCACTGAGCCAACGCTCCAGCCCCTCAAGTGCTTTTCTAAAAGGAGTCCCCAGAGGGCTCATACACCCTTGTTCCAGCACATGGGGACATGCGAGAGGGTGGCCTTCTGCACCCTGGAAGGAGGCCCTCACCAGAGCCTGGCCACACATCCTGATCTCAGACTTGAGCTTCCAGAACGGTGGGGTCTGGTGACGGTGCCACCAGCTCGTGGCACTGGTTGTCGTCTCTTGAAGAGCTGACACACACACAAGCCTCCGCTGCCTGCTGCTTTCCTGGAGGCTTCGGGAAGACCTCACTGGCCTGTCTTTGCACACGTGTGTGACGTGGTAACCCAAGTGCCCCGCATGTGTGCACGCCCTACAGCAGTGTCCTTATGCTCCAGGAGCCAGGATATCATCAACAAACCTACCTTTTCCCTTCCTCATTATAAAATAAATTAATTAGCAAAATGTCATCCCCAGGACACACAGAATAGAACCAGGAAAGACAAAAAAACTTCAAAACATCCATTATCCATTGAGTCACTGCATAAAGTCTATCTTAAAACCTAGAGTCTCAGAATGACAAAGTACTAGTTAAATTTTAATAAACTATGAAGGAGAGTGTTAAAGAAGAGACCTTTTCAAAGGTGAGCTGGCTGCTGACAGGTTCCGGAAACAGCTGCCATCAAAGGGCATAACTGTGGGCGGGCTACCTTCTCATTAGCCGGAGGTAGAGATGGAGACTCCAGGGACGAGCCTCGGTGGGGTCTTCAGAGGTACATCTCTTAGTGTTCAGGCCTCGATGATTTCACCCGGGGCCATGGGCTTAAGTAGGATCCATGCAGCGAGGATCTGCAAACTCACCCACTCCACCTACGTGCATCTAGCTGCATGCTCTAGTCACTGACTGGTCAGCATCTCCATGGAAGGTCTAACAGCCACCAAACCTCACAGGCCTAACTCGCTGACATCCCCCAAGCCAGTGCCCTGCAGCCTTCCTCCTCTCAGCCAACCGAAACTCCATGCTTACTGCGGATCCTGGCTGCTCTCTTCTCTCACACCCACATTCTATCCGTCAGCAGATCCCACCAGCCCCACCTGCGATGGAGATGCAGAATGGGACTCCTTCAGCCACCTCTACCCTGGTCTGAGCCATCGCCATCCTTGACCTGGATTTTGCAGTGGCTTCCACATGGGTCTCCTGCTTCCAGCCTTTCCCCTCCTGCATCTGGTCTCAATTCAGCACCTGGAGCGGACCCTTTAAAGCTCTGATGGAGCTCCTGCAGGGGCTCCTTACCCATAGAGCAAGACTGAAAGTCCTTACAAGGCCTCTGGGTTCCAGCCAAGGGCACATCTGACCCCTGGCCGGATGCAAGCTCCACTGTGAGTTCCAGCCGAGGCCACAGCTGACCCCTGCCCCACGCACGCTCCACTCCTCGTGCTCCAGGTTCTGTAGCCACACTGGACTCCTACCACCCCTGCAGGTGCCAGGCATGCTCCTGCCCCAGGGCCTTTGCAAAGCCAATCCCCCTGCCTGGAACATTCCTTCCCAGGGATCGATCTGCATAATCGACTCAAATGCAAGGACCTCTCCTCACTGGGGCCCACCTGCCAGCTTTCTTTGAAAGTACAGCTCCTTCCTCTACCACTCCGCCCTCTCCTCAGCTCTGCCAGGCTTTCTCTTGTTTGAACATTAGCTGCCTTCTGATGCCATACATAATTTCCTGCTCCCGTGTTCACAGACTCTTGCCCTGCTATGATGTCACCAACAAGAAAACCCAGACCGAGAACACGAGATGAAAATGTAATCAGTTAAAGGCATGACTTGCCTTCCGGCCTCTCGGTCCAGGCCAGCCAGCTGTGCTCCAGTGTCCACCACCTCACTGCAAAAGGCGCTTCTGCACCCGCCATGGAAGAGACAAAGGTTGAATTTGCACATGCAGGTGCCAAGGACCCAGCAGGGGGGCTCGTGACAGGGAAGCAGCAATGCGTAACAGCTTCCTGCAGCGCATCTTGGTTTTGGGCCTCTTCCAAGCTGCCCCTGGAGTCAGTGTGCATTAGAGAAGGAGGACCCCGGCTGTCCAGGAAAAGGGTTCCAGGTTAGTGCCCAGAAGTGCAGGGCAGGGAGGCCACGGTGGGAAAGGGCCCGGTGGAGGGCTGTAGGGCATGATCTGGATGTTAGGACACAGAGAGTCACCACAGTGTACCTCAGGCCAGTGTCGCCCTCTCCCCTGCCCCACTGGACAGACCTTCACCAGGCAGGACGACACTATTGTGACGGAACAGTCAACAAAAGCATGTAACGTCCCTTCTCTAAGGACTGGCCTTTAACAGCTGGATGGGACTGCAGAGTCCTCTGTCTTCCCACGCGCTCTTGAAGGTGTTGGGGGTGAAGGGACCGGGGATGTGGCTCGGTGGTGGAGCACTTGCCTCGCGTGGGCAGGGCTCTGGGCTTGGACATCAGCACTGCAGGATGCACATAACATACGTCCATATTCTGTGCACGCTGTCCCCTACACAACACATAACTTGCACAGTGGGGTGAGCATCCCAAGCCCCCCAACGAGGCAAATGTGCTCTGGTTTTGTGTGCTCTGGGGTCCCACCCGAGACTTCGTATTAAGACATATGAAACGGGAAGCTCTAGAAAGCCAACCAAAAAAGTTTGCTTGTAACCGGAACAGGATCAAGAAGGAAATGAGAGAGAAACAGAAGCTGACGAAAATTCTAGAAAAACCAGTCTACAGGAGATCACATGATAGGAATTACCAAGACTAGGAATGAAATAACAGAGGGAGCAGGCTTCTCATCTGGAGGAAACAGCTGACCATAGAGAGAGGCTGGACCCGCAGTGCTCCAGGAAGCTTGCGTGTGTGCGTTACACATGGTGATCTATATAGTGTACAGGGACGTGTGGTATGCATGTACAACACACATATCCATACTATAACATGTATATTAGAACTTCCGTTCTTTAAGATGTGAGCAAGCAAAAGAATACCAAATGTCACAGAGGAAGAACAGCTTGGCTGTGCCGTCTGCCTGTACGTTTAAGGCCAGAAGACGACAGGGTGGCATTTGCCTGAGCCTGAAGAGTGTCCTGGCTCGAGAGTTCTGCCTGGCTCTCACTATGAACTCCAGAAGGACGTAGAATCACCTGGGGATGCTGCCTGGAGGTGGTGATCCCATAAGCTCAGTTTCTAAGCAAATAATGGGTCAGCATGTTGAAGAACTGGGGGTATCACGGAGGGGACGGTGGGTGGGAGGGCCACCACTCCAACCACGGCTCCCGCTTTCGATGCTCATAAGGCCCACGCACTGCAGGGATGCTGTATGGATGTCAGGCATCTCACTTAACTCTAGAACAAGCCAGGCGCATCATTACCCTCATTCCATCGATGAGGAAACCAGCGAGGAGGGAGGTGGAGCAATCTGTGGAGATGAACTCATCACAGGGGGCGGAGCTGCAATTCCAGAGCATCCCAAGGAGTTCAGGAGCCCCCAGTTGTTTATTTCTATATCTTTGTTATTTTTTATGCTTACCTATGTCTTGAAGCTGCTCTAAAAGAAACGTATTAATTTTGAAATGAAAACGTCAATAAGTCTTCCTCTTCAATTAAAATAAATTCAAAGACATAAAACAAATTACTCCACAATGCTAAACAGGAAAGGATCGGATCGGTGATGACATTGCATAGAGAAAGCAGGTAAGTCAAGTATCAAACTATAATGAAACTGACCATTTCAGAAAGCACCAGACAGACCTTCAGGTACTCTCCACCGACAAAGTGCCCCTCCCCACAGCAACCGCGCAGCGGGGAGCTGTGCACCCTATTATTTGGTGCCGAACATGTAAAGAGGAACTCATGGGAAACCTACAGATTGGGAGAGAATCATGCCCCCTGATTCCTCCGACAGGGGACTAACATCCAAAATTTACAAAGAACTCAAAAAACTTAGTAACAAAAACACAAAAAATCTAATCAATAAATGGGCCAAACAGCTAAATAGAAACTTCTCAACAGAAAAAATTGAGCAGCTGATAAATACACGAAAAAGTTTTCTAAATCACTAGTAAGCAGAGAAATGCAAATCAAAACTACACTAATATTTCTCCTCACTGCAGTCAGATTGGGAAAGACGAAGAATATAAACAATAACAGATGCTAGAGGGGCTATGGGGAGATAGGACACTAGCCCACTGATGGTGGAATTGCAGACTGGTCCAGCCACTCTGGAAATCAGTGTGAAGAATCCTCAAAAAATTAGGGATGGATCCACCATACAAACCAGCTATCCCTCTCCTGGGTATTTTCCCAGAGGAGTTAGAATCAGCACATCACAGTCTTACACATAATCTGGGGCAATCATAGATACGTGGTGGAGGAGGATAGGGAGGGATCTAGGGAGATAATCAACAATGTAGCAAACTCTTTACCCTTCTGAGAATTCAATAATGCTTATGCAATCATTTAATTCTGGAAAATTCACAATCTAAGCATTTATATCACTTGGAAGGGATGAAATATAGAACAATCATGAGACTAGGCTAAGGGCAATGTGGGGGTGATTCTGGTTTAAGAACAAATGCATATCATATTGCCACATTACATGCCTTTACCATTGTACGATAACTCAACTCCTTAATGACATTTTTTTAAAAAAGAGGAACTCATGGGTGGAAATGGCAGACGTTGTTCAAAGGAACAGGGGTGGGGAGAGGAATGAGTAACGAAAGCCAAAATGAGACGTGGCCCACCAGAGCGGATCCCTGATGGCCCACACCTGGGTCCAGCCCGGAAAGTGCAGGGGGCCGGGACCAAGGGCCAGAGCTCACCTGGAACGTTGTGTATGGTGATGGCCAGGATGAGCAGGAAGATCCTCCTCCAGCTGCCGCCGCTGGGCTGTACCACGTTCCCTCGGGAATGCGCCAGGGGAGCCGGGCCCTCTGGAAGGCCGGTGGCCACCACCGCCTTCTTCCGCTGGTAGGCCTCGCCGTTCTCACCCTTGTCTGAACAAAGACAGCAGGATGGGGAAAGAGGCTTTGAAAATGTGCAGGCTGACACTGGGCAAGGGGCTACAAGAGGAAGCTCCCTAGGCAGGGAACGTCCTGCTTCCTACTGCGGCAGACCGGGCGTTCTGACCGCCGACCACTCGCTCATGCACTCAGTCATTCAGCAAACGTCCTCTGGCTGGACATCCAGTGCCCCGGCACAGGTGCTAGGAAGGCACGAAAGAGGAGGATGCACCTCCTTGTGGTGTCCACGTAAGACCAGCAATGCTGAGCACTGGCCAGGACCACAGACTCTGGAACCGGATCACCCACTGTGGTACCTGACGGCCTCTCCTCGCTGTGTGGCACCAAACAAGTGTTCAAGCTCTCTGTGCTGTGCTTTCTGATTCGTAACAATGCAACAGCAGCAGCACAGACTTTGCAGGGTTCTGCGAGGATTCACCGAGGGGAGGGGATGCATGAGGTGCTGGAACACGCAGAGTGCCAGATGTGTCGATCGCTATGGTCAGCACTGCTCTCCCTCCCTCCCACACCCCTACAGAATTGCATGACCCTATTCCTGGTCACCCTGCCTCTCGCAGACCAATTGAGACGCAGACTCAGTCCATCGAGCTCCCTCCCCGGGGAGACAAGGAGACTCCGGTGGGGCTGCTGAATCTGGAAGGCCGGGTGATAGGAGGGCAGCCAAGCCAGCATGGGAGGAGGGAGGTAGCTCCACAGGTGGACAGGTGGACATCAGCAAGTAGAGACAGACAGGTGCTGTGGGACCTTCATAGGTCACCTACAGCAAGCACCCAGCCTGGGCTATTAGCAGCTGACCTTCCCTTTAAAAATCCCCTCTTTGGTTTGTACTTGAGTGGTGGCAATTCTCAGAGCCAGAGTGGCCTAAACCCAGGGAGCAGGGTGACTCGCTTATTCCCCAGGGCGGCAAATAGGCATCCAGACTCCAGCTCACAGCCAGGGACAGCTGCTGGGGAGGCTTCCTGCGGGGCTGGCTTTGGCACAAATAGAAGCAGGGTCTTTGCTGTGACAGACGTGAGTCTGGAGGGTGTGACTGGGCTGTCAGTGAGAGGTCAAGGCATCCACAGGAGGGGGCACGGCTCATCCATCCCCTTCACGAGACGGAACCCAGAGTCTTCTGCCTACAGGCAAGTGCTCTGCCACTGAGCCACACCCCCAGACCTCCCAAGGGAATGATTAGGACCCCTCACTCTCCAGAGTCCATGTTTGGAGGACCCGTTCTGTGTCCACAGCTGTGGCACATGCAGAAGCCTCATGGGTGGTCTGCTACGGAGGGCAGGAGAGACTAGACCCTTGACCCCAGGCTCCAGAGACACTCAGTCACTCCTCCCTTCTCCACCACAGGACCTCCACAGGGAAGAACCTCTTTGCATGAGGTTGGAGGGGAAACTACCAAGTCCAAGTCAAGACCCAGGCACAGCTAGAGCTCCTTTGGCCCTCCCCCACCTGCAGGCCTAAGGCCCAGCCCCTCCTCCCACCCAGGGCACCCAAGGCCCTCCCCTACCTGCAGGCCTAAGGCCCAGCCCCTCCTCCCACACAGGGCACCCAAAGCCCTCCCCCACCTGCAGGCCTAAGGCCCAGCCCCCCTCCTCCCACCCATGGCACCCAAGGCAGGGCCTTTGTCTATCCTCTGGGTGCTGCATTAAAGGACTTGAGGCAGCTGTGATTCTGCTCAGGGGAACCACTCCATAGGAACACAGCTTTGTATTTCAAAGACACAAAAGAGAAAAAACTCTTCTTTTGAAAATCATTATCTATTTGTTTACTCAAATCAAGCAAAGAAAGGCTTGGCAGAGGTGACTAGGAAGGGAATTTAGGGACATATGGTCAGTGTCAAACTCAGAAGAGGAAACATCAGCAGATTGCCTGAGAGGTCATGTTGGAAACCTGCCCCCCATTCATCCTCCACCTTACAAAAAGCCCCATAACAGAGACATCAACCCCTTTCACAAATGAGGAAATCAGGGCTCAGCAGTTATAGAGCTTGCCTGGCAAGGGTGAGTACTTGAGTTCAAACCCCAGCACCACGTACACAGAGAAGTCTTGGAGCCATGAAAGCCACATGAAAAACTAAATAAAATTGATTCTCTCTTTCTCAGCCTCCCCACTCTCTCTCACTGTCCCTCTCTTAAAAAAAAAAAAAATGAGGAAATTGAAGGACAGACAGGTCAAGTAACAAGTCCCAGGTCACAGAGCCAGTGGCTTCGGGGTCAGCCAGGGTGCTGGTTGAGGATGACCAGTGGGAGAGTCTGATCTGATCACCAACAAGGGTAGGTGGGGGCACTCAGTGGTGAGGTTGCCTGACTTGTGCGGGGCATCTTCTGTCTGAAAATGTTCACGGAAACCTCTCTCAACCCACTACGCCAACTATCCCTAATTGGAAAGCAGTTCTAAGTAGAAGATATTGATCGATGCCAAGGCCAGTTAAAATTCTCCCAGGAAGGCAGAAGAAAAAGTTTTCCCTAGAAAAGAAAGTTGCTCATTATCCTTCACATTTTTAAAGTTTAGAATGAACAGAGCATCTAAGAAGCACACTGAGGGGACAGAGTGCAGCGGCTGCACCTGTCGTTCTTCCGCCTTGGACTTCCCTGGGGGGCCGCACTGCTGCACCGTGAGGACTCCGTGGGAGAGAGGGCAGTGGCAGCTCTTCCCAGGAATCCCAGGACTGCTCCCCAGGGTTCCTCTTCCCTGAAATGGGGGCAGGACCTTGCCGCAGCTCACCTGGCCTGCAGCAGGAGCCAGAGGCCACCACAACCCCTGCTGCCTGCTGGGAAGCTCCTTGCTGTTGTGGGACAGCTCTGAGGTCCGCTGCTCAGTGATGCCGAGCCAGCTTGAACAGCACAGTGAAAGCCACGATCCACTCTTGAGCAAAACATACCCACGTGGTTTTGAAACCATCTTTGATCCCTTATGGATTCAGGGCCTCAGGGGGAGAACGGTTGGGAGTCAAATTCCACGGTGGTGTAACTGTCACTCTCTCAACTGGTGGGGTCTGGGCATATGTGGACACTGTCCCTGGGACCAGGTGACTGTCTACATCCAGTGGGCCCAGTGACGGAATCTCAGGCCTCCAAGAAGTGGAGCAGTGCTCTTTAACACACTGCCAGCCACAGGAGAGCTCCGGACACCCCCAAGCCATCACTGCAGATGATGTGGCTGGATGAGCACAAGCAGGCAAATCCTCACCGCTAAGTGCAGACAACTCCAAAATCCCCGGGAAAAATCCTTCCTTCCTGAACCCCTGCTGCAGAAGACGCAATGGCGAAGCCCGTGAGGCAGGTTCTCCAGGGGGCAGGTACACAAAGCCAAGCAAAAACGGAAGAGGACCCAGCTCTCCTATTTTTCCTTCCTTCTTGTTTCCCAGACAATCGGCATCATTTAGATGGAGGAAGACAATCATCAACGTGAGTTGTGACGATGCTTGCTAAGGGTTTGGCTGCTGGAGCTTTAATCACATATAGGACAGAGGGGCTCTAATCGTATATAGGATTGATCTCTAGACACATACAGGACTGGAGGGGCTCTAATCATGTATAGGACTGATCTGCAGTCACATATAGAACTAGAAGGGCTCTAATCATGTATAGGACTGATCTGCAGTCACATATAGGATTGGAAGCACTTCCCTCATATGCTGAATTAATGCTGTATCTGAACATGAAGTAATTACTACAGTGGATGGCATCAACCTTGGCACCTAGAGAAACCAAGGCTGTCAGAGACCTTCTTAAATGTCACACGGAAACGCTAGACCAACCCGGAAGTTCTCCTAGCCCCAACAGAAGACCCCTCAGCTCCAAGACATCCAAAACTAAAGCCCACGGCCCTCTCCAAACCTATCCACAGCCACCACCATTTCCTTTCTGTAGAGCTATAAAAGCGTAACTACATTAAAGAGCATTTTCCAGAAAGAAGAGGAGCCCCAGAGACTGTCCCCTGCCCTCTACCCAGTTCATGCACGTTCATATTCTGCGTTTCTGCGCTGGGAGCAACGCCATGCTGAGGACAGCTGACAAGGGGACCACCCTGTCTGCCCAGGGACCACAACTCCCTCCATTATTAGCCATAAGATTCCACTAGGGAAAGGCTGGCTCAGCGCGGTCTCCGTGATGTGTAGAGTGGGATTAAGGAGTCGTCTCTGCTGGTAAGGTCGCTGTCAGAGTTGAGTACGTGGATGCACTCTGCGCCACGCTTGGCTCATAAGTGCGGCTCATGCCTAGGTTTCGTACTCTGCTGTTTCACTTTAAACTGTGCAAATATTTGCTAAATTTCTTAGTCTCGGTGACTCTAATTTTTAATGGTCCTCGAGTATTTGCTTATCTGAACCCATTCTTTGTAAAACTTTTTTTTTTTTTTTTTGTCAAATTTAGTCACTTTTCCTCTTTCAGGTGCTAAAAGATGCGGTGCCGGTCTCGCGCCACATGGGGGCATACTCTTTCTGCTCCCTCCACCCAGAACAGCACCCACTCTGGAAAAGGACATGACCTGAGGCACCGGCTCTTCGCATTACAGCTTCAGGAGGCCTACGTGCCACTGAGACACGTACAGGGGCTGGACCCCGACCAGAAGACCGAGCTCAGCACATGGGGAAGGGGACTCTGCACAAAGACCCTCAATTCTTTCAGGCATCTGGTTGAAGTGAACCACTAGCCAGCAACTGTGTTCCTACAATGGAAACACGGTGGAGCTGTATTGTGTATTTTACAAATGCAAAATCAAGTTCATGCATTTAAAAATAAGAGAACATCCTCTTAATTAGCCCCTTATCCTCTTTCCACGTTTTAAAAATTTTTATTAAGGAGTTGAGCTACTGTTTAACCATAAATGCACATAAAACCACAATATGATATGCATACATTATGAAACCAGAATTACCCCTAGATTCCTCCCTATTCTCCATCCCTCTCTCTTTCCACTTTTAACTGACTCTTGAAATTGATTTTGGCCTGACTTCGCAGGAAAGGGGAGGCTTCGGCTGAAATGAAGAGAAAACACAGAAGCTGATTCTCGGCTTCTGATCTTCTGGGGGTCTGAGTACTGCTGGTTTGCAGAGAAAAGGGATTTTTCAAGGAGGTGATTTTGACTCTTCAATATTGACTTAAACGCTGTCTTTGGAACCCACTGGACACTTGACTGCGGCCCAACTGTCAGGCAGTGGAAGGTGGGTTGGCTGCAGATTGGCAATAAATGCAAGGGTCATTTGGCCAGAGATGGTAGAAAGAGGGAAGGAGAGAGGCTACTACTGACACCTTCCCAGGGAAATTCCCTCGCTTCTCTGCGTCTTACTGAGCTACACACCTAGCAGCACCCTCAAATTCTTCAGACCGTTTGAACTACCCCTACAGGGGACCAACGGAAAGTCCCAGCAGAAAACCAACAGCAGAGCACTTCAACGTGAAACGCAATGGGTTTAGGCGACCAAGCCGGAGCTGGGCAGCTTCTCTGTCCATCTGGCCACTGGGCAAGGTACCCACATAAAGCATCCCTGTTCATAACCTTGCTTGTACAAAAGGATAAACACAAGCTGATGCAACCTTGGGGAACCTAAAGGTACCCAGAAGAAAATGCAAATCACCGAACATCGCAGCACCCACAAGATAACAGCGTGAGGTTGGTGCATTTCCTAATCCACTTTCTCATGCAGCCTCACACATGAGATGGCGTCTTGCACAACAGTAGATTGAGCGTTGCTGCCATTAAATACATCAGCATTTCCCATACGATTCAATACCCTTCCTCGTGTTTCAAGCAATACATTCTTACTTACAGTCTCGTACCACTGGGCATTCAGGCTGCTTCTAAAATGATTTTTTCTTATAAATACTACTGCAAAACCTTTAGCTGGTACTAACAATCAGAAACTTGGATCAAGTTTCCAGAATTTGAACTGTTGATTAAACGGCCTTGGTACACTTTTTTCTAATTAACTTTCAGGAAGACTGTGTGGTTTACACACCCCAGCCAAGTTCTCAGGGTCTCGTGAGACATTTCTTAGCCCTGGGTACTTTTCAGGTAAAAATAAGTGTATTCACTTATGGGAGGAAATGAGGTTTCCCTTAATCAGTATTTCTTTGACTATCTGTAAAGTTGAACAGTTTTCAGAGTTTCAAGGGCTTACTTCTCCCCTCTTCTGTGAAACGCCTTCGGCCCAAATGAGGCCTCTTTTAGTAATGATTGGCTAATTCGGTACAGATGGGTAATTTCCCTGCAATCCACTTACATTTGTCAGTGACTAATGAAGGCTAGTTGGGAGCAGAGGGCTTTATTGCACAGACTGATGTACCCACCTGGCTGAACTGGAGACGCAGCCTCAACTGCATTTATTCCTTTTTTTTGAGATTTCTCAAGACCACGCAGTTTTGTTTTGTTTTTTAAATGCGATCTGCTTTGCCTGTAACACTGTATGATATGGTTGCAAAAGCTAATTTTCTCAGGTTAGTTTCTATCTCAATACTGAAGCGTGACTCTTTTCAAAAGCAGAGTATGTATTTGAGTGACTTTCCCTTCCCTTCTCCTCCCCCGCCACCCCCGCTAAGCTCTGGGATTCTTCTAAGCTAAACAGCAGTATGGCAAACAGCGTACACAGCAGAAAGAATCTATTATGAGTACAACCCTTGCCAGAGATGCCAGACGGAAATTAAAAGATAGGGTATGTTGTTATCATAAGTATATCCCAAATATTGCATGGGATATACTTACACTAAAAAGTACTTCTTGTGTTTTTGCAATTTAAATTTAACAAGGCATCCTGTGTTTTATCTGATACCCCCAAATATTGCCCAATCTAGGGCCCAGGTCCTACGGGGAAAGAAATTCGAATTGGGCAAAATGATTGTACTCTGCTGGGAAAAGCAGCCGCACACGGGCCTGTGGGCAAACCCTGTTAAGGATACACTGCATGAACCGTGTGCAGCCGTGGGCAGGAAAAGAGTCCACGAGAGACCACAGAAACTCCATGGAGAGCTAACTGAACTGTTCATTATGCTTATGACCTTTAGGCAGACCGGCACCCAGAGCTTAAGAAACATGACCGTGAACCTGATTACAATCTTCCTAAACATAACACACGTAACACTCGTTTCCATTTGTCACTCTAACGGTCACAGGCCACACGATCATCACAGGGGCAGAGGCTGCCTGTGCAGGGCTGATTCACTTTCCTCATCTTCTCGGGTAAGGACATGTTTTCCCAGGCACTGAAAGTCACCCAGGCCTTACCTCACATGCTTACGAATAAGCAAGTGCTCAGCCACAATGCAGATACAAGTAGGTGTGCATGAACTGGTGAAATGAAAGGAACATCAGAAGAGACGGGCTCACTATTAGCTGAAGATTTCTCATCCATTAAGCAAACCACCCACTCAAAATGTTCCTTGTTCCAAGCATTTGGGTAAAACAATTTCTATTCTCAGGCAACAGAGCCAAAATGTCCAACAATATTAAAAGTCCACCTACCGGGTCAACTGTTCTACTTTAAAGGTACAAACAACCATTTAGTAAACATGAACTCATTCCTGGTGAAATAACTGTGGTCTAAAACAAATCCTGGGTGGGATCTAGAGCCGCTTCTCTACTTCTTCCTGCCCACCCTGCACAGGCAGGTTCAGTACAAAAGCCCCATGGCAGAGAGACCCTAGAAGCTTTCACGGGGGTCCACCAGCAAAAGGCATTTGCTTCCCAAAAAGTCCCTGCATACTCAGTGGAGAAAGGGTGCTGTGGAGAAGGCCCCTGCTATAAGGCTTTGCAGAGGACTCCCAAGGTCCCCCAGGACGCTTAACTTGCAGTTGCACCAAATGAGGTCAAGGACAAGGTGGATGAGAGAATCTGCCTGCTTCGGAGTTCACATCCAGCTGAGAACAGTAACCCCAGTGCGCTTCGACTCGCTCTCCCCACAGGGCTACGCTGCCCCTTCCACCTCCTCTAACTCTGAGACCAAGGACCCTCACCCAGACCAGTGCATCTCCAGAAGTGGAGTGGGGTCAAGGCAGAGCTTGCAAAATGCTCGTCCTGAGTCCCTCCTTGGGCTACTAAATCAGAACCTTCTGTCGAAAGGCTCAGGAACCCGCACTGTACAAGCCTCCCCGCTCCTCGGCTCAAGATAACTATGACTCAGAATAGATTTTGAAAATTAGTATTTTAGACCACCCAACTGCAAGTCTGTCCAGATACTTCCTCTGTGCTAATTTTTTTTAAGAGAGAGAGAGGGAGGGAGAGAGATAATCAATTTTATTTAGTTTTTCATGTGGTTTTCGTTGCTCTGACACGTTGTTGCGTACGTGGTGCTGAGATTTGAACCCACATCCTCACGCATGCCACACAAGTGCTGTAACCGCTGAGCCACCGCTCCATCCATGCATCTAAACATTCCGTAGTCCAACTATTACTGCTCAATTAGGTAATGGGCAGGGAGACACCTGACCCTGCCTTACCTCCGCACACCTGAGGATATATGGGCTTCTGTTTGAAATGCACAGTGGGGAAGGCAAAGGAATTCAAGACTGGAAGGTGAACGGCAATTGAACTGCCTGGAAAGGAACCATCGGTTCCTTACATCAAATCAGAGTCCTTTCCCTAAAGAGGATCTGAGCCATCGCAACGGGAAAGGAAGAGGCTATGAAACCACAGCACAGGAGTGGAAAGAAAAGTAAATCCCCCAAACCAAGGCGTTCCTTGCTCTTCTCACCTCTTCCTGCGTCTATAGGGCAAATCCATCACTCTGCATTCATCTCCCATCTTCTCTCTTGTCCTACGTGTTGGTGGCTAGGAGTCAAAGCCTGACAATGTCAATGAAGACTGCTCACCAGTCCCCAACTGCCAGGATTTGCTATACCGCATAAACTACGATAGAAACGAGAACCTTCCCTCCAACCAAAGTCACACGAGCAAAAGGAAAATGTGGTAGTAAAAGGTTGCAGGGATGCTAAATTGCCACAGGCGCTTTCTGGCTTAGCAGTTTCCCTGCGATTCAGTTTCTAAATGATTGATGTAGAGCACAGGGAAATCTTTGGGGTCAACAGCAAATAAAGATAGATAGGCTTGGGGACGGAAGTTCTGTTTCCTGTCTTTGTTACAAGGAGGCCAAGGCACCTGAGGCTCCACCTGGAGTGTGAAGGAGGGTAGAGTCCATGCCCTCGTGGACAGGTACCGAGAGGCTCATGGGACACCCAGGAAGGCCGAAGGCCAAAGCCCCCACCCCGGGAACCCAGACAGGATCAGGGAGATCAGGACTTTTGGCCCCAAAGACAAATGCCACTGTGACACTCAGTGACCCTTCCCCCAACGGTGCTAATGTCAAAGGCCTCTGCTTAGGCTGTCAACACTGAATGCCACCCCCAGGGTGAGGGCCATCCACTGGCTAAGCCACAGGTGCCCCACAAAAGACTGGGAAAAGCACTATCCAGAGTCCCAAGTCCGTCCTGAAGGAGCTCCTATTTCCACTGAGACTCAAGGGGTGGAGAGATGGGATTCCCAAGCGCAGCCAAGGGCTTGAGAGGAGGAAGGAGGCAGGAGAGGGGCAGCAGAGCCCTGCTCAAGCCTCAGACATCCCTGTCTTCAAAATACATGATTTACTCCGGGTTGTCCCCTCCCTTCGTTAATTGAATGAAGCCCACAGCACAGAATTCCTGGGCCACGTCTACCTCCAGTTTTCTGGAGCAACCCTAGCTGAAGGTCCTAGCTTTTTCCAACTGAAATGAGTCCAGTTAGGCTGAGTCGGGCCACTTCCCATCCTCCCATCCTAGGCAGCCCTAGCCTCAGCCAGCTTGAGCCTCCCCGGCCTGCAGCCCACCCAGGAGGTGAGGGTGCTACAGAGCTTGGCTAATTTCCGTGCTAAAGTTCATAGAATTCTGTTACAGCACATGGAACTCCCCAAGGGCTTTGGGGACAGCACATTTCTACTGCTCATGGGATAAGAATGCCCACCCCATGAGGAGCAAACTCATTTGCCCAGATGATTCAACATGTCTCTGTGCCCCCAAATAAAACGTGTGATTTTCCCTTAAAGTTCATTGAAATATTTTCTCTACTTTTTTAAATTTTTTTAAGAGAGAGGGAGAGAGAGAAATAGAGAATCAACTTAATTTAGTTTTTCATCTGGTCTTTGTTTCTCTGACACTTAGTTTTTGTTTCTCAGACACTTAGTTGTTTACGTGGTGCTGGGGTTTGAACCTGAGTCCTCATGCTTGCCAGGCAAGTGCCATAACCTCTGAGCCACCACTCCAGCCCTTTTCTCTACTTTTAGAAAAGAGATGTGGGTCTCACTGTGTTGCCCAGGCTGGCCCCAAACTCCTGGGCTCAAATGATTCTCCTGCCTCAGCCTTCTAGGCCGCTGGGACCACAGGAGCATGCCACTGCACCTGGATAAAATATATTTTGATAACATAAAAATCCCTCCACTTTAGAAAAAATGTAGGAAACACTGACAAACACAAAGAAAAACTAAAAAATCGTTCACCACCCGCTGGTGGCCATCTTTAAAACATCGGAAGTATTTTTTTAAATTTTTATCCTGTACATATACAAACACACACACACACACAATTTTTTGACTGGATTTTGAAATGTGATTTTGCATAGTGGAAAAATGTGAGCATGTTCCACATCGTTAACTCCCCTCCTGAATCGGTGGTTCTCAACTGAATTTCCTTTAGGTATCTTGGGTCAAGAGCATCCAAATGCCGAATTTCCAGTAGCTCAATGGAGAACTGAAAAGACACACTTTGTTTTTTCTCCTCTTAGATAAAAAGGATGTGTGTTCATTGTCCAAATTATTTCAAAGTCAGGCACAACCAGCCACCTACCAGTCCTCTAGTGAGTTGGGCTGCTAAGAATGATGGAACATGGCTGGACAGGAATTGTAAAAGACCACTTAAAAACTAGACAGATGCTGGATGAACTTAAAAGGGCCAATGCATCTTACTCTGAGACATTTGTGGCATAAGTGTCGCCTTGATGCGCTGTTTCTGAGCCTGTCCTCCTTCGGGCACAGCTCCGGTGGCATATGAGAAAGCACAGTGGGCAGGAGGAGATCTCTTTTTGCAGCCTGATTTCTCCTATTTAGTTTTCAAGTCCATCTTTTATTGCTGTCTGTCTCTAGTTCTTCCACCTTTTAAATCCATAAACACAAGGGAACGGCTGGAGTCTGCTTTACTCACGATCATGACAACACAGTACCTGCACATTGTAAGGTCTTCTAACACCTGTGGAATGAATCGGGAAAACCTGTGGATGATTCTTCCTGGGAACGTGTTTAGGGAGTTTATGATCTTCAAGGTTAAGAACCTCATTCTACAACATCCTATGTCATGGAGAGCCAGACATTTGTTCATCCAAAGGCCTCTGCTATAGACAAACAAATCAAAGATCAGGAAACCTACCGGACAGTAAAATGCTAGACTTTGCAGGTCAGAGCATTTGTGCTGCAACTCCGTGACTCTGCTGTTATAGTGCAAAGCTGTTCACAGATAATACATAAACAAACTGGTGTGTCTGTGTTCCGATAAAACTTTATTTATAAAGACAGGCAGCGGGCCAGGTTTGGCCTATAGGTTATGCTTTGTTGAACTTGATATAGACCCTTAAAGCATGGCTTTTGAGATGCATATCTTTTGGGCGTGAGTGAAATCATTCCAAAACCTTTCTGCACCTGAGGGATTTAATGGCCCAGGTTCACCTAGAGATGGGCACTCAGCAAGCATCACAGGAGAAAGCCTTTTCCTGGAGGGGACTGGAGAACATTGCTGCCACAGAGAATGCACAACCGGCAGGGGCAGTGCCTTATTCCTCCAGGTAGAAAAGAAGCCCATGTTAGCAGAAGCTAGGCAGCTGGGGAGGTGAGGCTCAGAGGTGAAGCCTGGAAAAGCCCCAGGGACTTCCTTGGGTTGGGTGTGTTCACATCTACTCAGCAGGGGTTTAGAACGAGCAATTAGCATGTCATTGATATGCAAATAATTTACATAATATGTAAATGAACTCAATGTTTGTTTCAGAAAGTTTGTTTTCTTAATTAGCTATATACTCCCCTGTAATATTTCTGTGTCATTAGTCTAATCAAGCAACGTCACACACATTAGGAAGATAAACCAGCACAGGCATCCCCTCCTGCTGTTAAGAAGAAGAAAAAAGCTTAACAAGAACAAGGTCCGGGGCTGGAGCAGTGGCTCAGAGGTTACGGCGCTTGCCTGGCATGCACAAGTACACGGGTTCAAACCCCAGCACCCACATACACAACTAAGTTTCAGAGCAATGAAAGCCATGTGAAAAACTCAATAAAAATTTATTCTCTCTCTCTCTCTCTCACTGTCCTTCTCCCTTTAAAAAAAAAAAAAACCAAGGTCCCAACTACTAGAGAATAACCATTTCCCCAACTCAGGTGTTGGGTTTTCCCTGTGAAAAAGAACACAGTCAATGGAATTTTAGAAACTTCTGCCAAGCTCTGAGTTAGGGGAGGGGAGTGAGCACAGGGCTTGGAGAGGAAGGAGGTGGGAGCTCCTGGTCTGCTATTTGGTCACCACCTCCCCCCCATTCCTTACCCCCTCATTTACATCCCACCTACTATTTGCTGGTTGTGCCTCTTTGGCATTTTGGGGATGTCACCTGATATTCCTGAGCCTCAGTTTCCACATTTGCCCAGGGGGGCTGATACTATCACCTAAGCTTCAGGATTTCTGGGCGAGCAGACGGAGTAACAGGGCCTGCCTAACAAGCACAGCACCAGCCACGTGTCTGTAGTTTCCACGATGAACTTGAAATGCATTTATAAAACACTAAAGGACTGGGATGGAGCGGTGGAGCGGTGGCTCAGTGGTTACAGTGCGTGCCCCGCATGCACAAGTACGCAAGTTCAAACTCTAGCACCACGTACACAACGAAGTCTCAGAGCAACAAAAGCCATACCCAAAACTAATAAAATTCTTTCACTCTCTGTCCCTCTCTATTAAAAAAAAAAAACACAAAAACAAAAACAAAAAAACTCTAAAGGACTAAAGTGTCTAGTACTGGTCTATCCTAACTGAAATGCAAAAGGGATGAAGGCCTACTGCAGAGGTGAAAAAAATCAGATGATGATGGGATTTGGTGCAGGAAGGTGAAGTATCATCAAATCCCAAATCTTGAGTTAGCTGAGTAGAACCGTGGCTTGGCTGTAACATGAATACTTTAAAATTCCACAATCATGTTGACATCTTCAAGTTTCAGAAAAGATTGTCTTCTGCTAGAGGTAATAGAGACTTTCCATCCATAAAAGGAAGGGGCTGATGCCTGTTAAGATACTCCACACTGCTTGGGAATACAAAGTGACTTTCTCCCTCTCTGTTTTTCTTTTTAAATAGTAGATTCACTCTTCCAATGTGGTTTGCTTAGGATAACACTGATACCAGTCTGCACTTCCCAAAAGATATTACCGAGGCAGAGAAAGCTAGGCAGTCAGTGCAGACAGAATGACGTGGGTCCATAAGGAGGAAATAAGCTGAAGGTCATGTTTTCTGAGAGGGCAAAGAACATCACTACCCTAAGTAAGCAGAGGTGAGAATCAGCTCCACATCCCCCTTCCTAACAAGGGACATCCAGACAGTGACTTCCTCTCACTGATAAAGATGCTCATGGCCTAGAACCAAAGACCAGATCAGACCAGAATTCAGATCAATGGGAATTTCTGGCTCACACTCCGAGGCATGGGGGAGGGAAGGCAAAGATCAATCCAGGGGAGAGAATCTTAAAAAGGTGAGTTGCATAGCCTCTTCAAGTTCTCGGCTCCGAGACTCCCTTCTCCCGGAGAAGTCTTTCTTTCTATCCTTTCTTAAATAAACTGTTTGCTCCGCTTGCCTCAGTGTCCCTTGGTTTCTTACCTTGACTCCAAAAGGGCATGAACCCAATATCCACAAAACCAGCATCATTACAACCAGATAAGAACATGGTAGGTCAACAGCACCCCAAAACATACCGGCCCACTGCTTACTGCCCAGCGTAGACCGGATGCATGGGTGGATGGAGGGATAGATGTTGTATGTACACACACACACAAAGTACGTGCACAATTTTCATACAAAACACATTCACTTGCTAATTCATTAAGCCAGTAAGTTTCAGTTTCCCAAGTAAATTTCTAAAAGTCAAATATATATATTTGACTTTTATGTATAATTTTTTGAAAAAAAAAATTGAATGGCTTAATGAAATAACATTGGACAGCTGATTGCTAGGAAGAACAACACTACTCTATGGCCCATGACTTTGGGCATGAATGGAGGTAAGAAGGACCTGGCCAGAAGGAGGGCTGGTTTCTGGAAAGGAACCAATGGAACTTAGTGGCCAGCAAAGGAAACACATCTCTTTCTCTACAAGTTGTCACCGAGTTGGGACCACTCCATTCTCAAAGGAAGTGCACCCACCCAATCCAGTGGGGATGGCAAGATGCCTGGAGAGGCCTCCCCCCAGATCCCAGCACAGTGAGACAGAATTGTAAGCTTTCTGTTTTCTGAGATAGAAGTGTTGGGTCAGAAAGATGCTGGCAGGCAGAGACAGCTGTGCTGACCTGAGGTTTCTTGGAGCTAAAAGAACAAAGAAAAAATTGGTTCTGAGAGCAGGAATAAAAGAAATTAGAAATAATTAGAAATCAAATGGGTAAAGACTCAGCAACATCAGCATGGGGACAAAGGAAGCTGCCCCCATGCTCCAGCGTGGACTCTGGTGTGATCGTTAGATCTAATGGGGCAGAGCAGGAGCGTACTCTCTCCAACTGCCCCTGCTTAGATGGGGCCACAAGACACGCGGGAAGCAAGTCTTTCCCTAAGGGGAAAAGGAACGCTGTCCAGCAAAGGTTCCGAGAAGGGGAGACTCAGGGCTCCTGAGAGCCTTGTGTTCTTCCAGCTTCAGCTAAAGAGGAAACATGTGCCTGAAAACAGGATGCGGAGGGGCAGACTCATGAGAAAAAGGACCACAGGCATGGAAGGCAGAGGTGCAGGTAACCTTGACTCACCTGTCACTCCTGATACACAAGGCAGAGGGGAGGCGGAGCTTGTGTGCACCTTGGGAGCAATCGGTGAGCAGCTGGAGGGTGGAGGACTCCAGGGAACCCAGCCCACCAAGTTCAGTCTTTCAAAGTGGTTTTCAACTACGGCATGCAAACAACCACAGAAAACCCAACCCAGCACTTGGAGAACTTGAGCCCCGTGCTGAGTCTTAGAACCTATGATGGACCAGGCAGGGGTGCCAGGCACTCAGGAGAAAGACGGACCAGGGTAACAGGATGTAGCCTGCTGAGAACGGACTCCCAAGCCGAGCAAAGGCAGCCAGCTCCTGGCTGTGTGCTGGGCACCTTCACTCGGGGCCGTGACCTCATTTCATTCATCCTTCCCCAAATCTACATGTCATATGTCATTTTTTTTAACCAAGACCATGTTTCTGTCTCTAAGGATGATAAATCCCAAACCAGGGACACGGATGGGAGCAAGAGTCAGTGCAGAGAGCCCAGGGTACCTGCTCTGAGGAGCCCTGTTCTGGGAGGACCCCGGGGAAATTCACGCGGAGGCTGGAAGAAACCAGGAGGTGGCACAAGTGGGCTCTGCCCACGGAAGACCTGCCACGTCTCTGTGCGTGAGGTTCCCGAACCCAGCTCAAAACATGTAAGCAGAACACAATGTCCTATCCAGTCCGGGCTGCCTGGCACTGTTCCTGACGTCATTAGGGTGATGCCATCGACCGGCAGGAAGCCACTTGAGTGGCAAGTACTGACCTCCCCACCGACATCTATCGCACACTTTGAAGCCGGGCCCCCGAGTCTGCAGAGAAGTCAGGACTTGGCTCCCCAGAGCTTGTGGACTCAGTGTGCCCCAGGCAGGTAGCGGGGGTGGGCTTTGGAGAGCAGTGTGCCTGCTGCCATGGCAACCCTGATCAACAGGGCCGGGGAGGAAGGTGCTTTGCTTAATTGAAATCCAGGTAACGCTGTAACGCAAACCCCAAGGAAGTTAATGGCCAATTAGATTTTCTACTGCCCTCCCCTCTTCTCCCCCTTTCCTTTCATGTCACCGAAGGCTTTAAAACAACCCCTTTCTTTCCTAAAGAAATACCTCCAAAGATGAGCTATTTGATAAGCCACTGTTAAAGCCATACCATACCCACCGTGGTGCACAGCCACCCTAAGGACCCCCCATACACAGTTCTGCTAGCAGCCTGTCCATCTCCAAGTATAGAGGGTGCTGGGGATGGAACCCAGGGCCTCACCAGGACAGGCACAGGCAGTACCAGGTTCTTAGGAATGCATCTGCTCCCCTCTCTTCACCTCATTGAGGCCAATGTGACACATTAACAGGACAGAATCACCTGGACAGCTTTAAAATGCAGATTCCCCAGCCTCAGATATAAACACCTGTACTTTCATTCTAGCACCTCGGGGAATTGTGACGTGAAAAGATGGAGACTCTGGAATGTGGACCAACAGACTTGGGCTCTTTCCCTCGAGTCTTCCTTTGTAGGACAGGCCATGCTCAGCTAACAGAGGAATCCAACAGCCTAACCAAATGAGCCCTGGCTGGGACAGGAGCTCCTGGTTACTGCAGTGGTGAGTCCTCCAATGCATGGCTCCGAACTTATCAGACATAAGAGGAAAATAAGCCCGGCTCCTTCTTAGGAAGACAATGCCTTCTCCAGGTTGCAAGGGAGAAGAGAGAAGCAACCGTGTTCATGACCCAGAAATATCCATAATGAACTCACAAATAAAAACTCCAAGATGCTCTTCGTGCCTAAGAGCTGAACAGCAGTCCTAATCCTGCTTCCCTCAGTCTTAGAGACTATGAATATTCACTTGAATTTTTGGAGGGGTACTGGGGATTGAACCCAAAGGTGCTTAACTACTGAGCCACATCCCCAATTTTTTATTTTGAGACAGGGTCTTGCTACGTTTCTTTGGTCCTCAATAACTTGCTGAGGTTGGCCTCCAACTTCTGATCCTCCTGCCTAAGCCTCCCTAATCCCTGGCCTTACAAAAGCATTTGACATTGTGCCCAGCTGCATTTTAATTTTATTCTCAAACGTACGGCAGTGTCAAGTCAGAGACACGTTTTTTTCTGTTGTTGTTTTTGCTTTGTTTTTGACAAAAGGGATTGACCCCAGGGACGCTTAACCACTGAACCATGTCCCCAGCCCTTTTTGAGACAGGGTCTCAGTTTGTTACTTAGGGCCTGGCTAAGTTGCTGAGGCTGGCTCTAAACTTGTGGTCCTCCTGCCTCAGTCCCCAGGAGCCACTGGGATTATAGGTGTGCACCACTACCCGTGGCTACAAATCTTCACAACTTTTTGACACTCCAGGAAGTGATGTTGAAAAACAGCCTACTCTCTAGTATGGAGCCACAGATACAAAATACCGTGCTAATGACTGATGCTGAGACACAGGAAAAGCAGCTTTACAGATTCAAAATTCTACCACAGATGCATCTGTTTCCGGCAAGATGAAAAACCAGCCAAAATCTCCCTCTACAGACACCTAGAAATGGATGAAGAAACAGAAACATGTTTTAAACGCAGGTACAAGCTTGTCACAAAGAAAAGAAATGGCTAATGGTGAGGCCGTAACCAGAGCCCTGAACACCGCAGCTGGCTCAGAGACCACCTTTCAGGGAGGGGGCTCTGGGTGCTGCTGTCCACACAGGGGCAAAGAGGAGGCCCTGGGCTGCAGGAGGCAGGAGTGGTGAAATTCCGTCCCTATGTAGTTGGGTGGGACAGAAGAAGAATCCACCCAGGTGTTCAGGGACAAAAAGGAGGCTCCCCGGTTTCTGTGCGATCTCGAAAGAAAAGCATTTTTGTTTTTGGTTCAAAAAAAAAAAATGTTGTACAGTCTGGAGACTGAGCCTCCACTTACGTGTGGGTTAGGAAGAGCCCAACTGGTTGTCATGGAAATTGGTCGCAGGCTAATGTCACTCCACAAGCATGCTCCCACGATCCCGGACCCTGCAGATCCTTAAGGAGAAACACGCACAGCGGAGAAGAACTGCTGCCAAAAAGTCGCGCAGCCCAGGACGGAAGCGTCCCCCACCAGGGTCAGCAGATGCAAACAGAGAGAAGCGTGACCTTGGCACGAGAGACGGCCACTAAACATGGTGTAAAGTGCACCTGGCCCAACCGCAGACCCTCGAACGACAAGGGGCACATGCAAGAAAACGAAGCCGATGCACTGGACAGAACCCACTAGAGCAAAAAGACAAAGCCAAGCTCAACAGATTGAATAGCAGGCAGGGGCCAATCGGAAACACCTAGAGACCACAGGAAGCAGAGTGCAGGAGACGGGAGAGCAGGAAGCACCTCGGCGATGTAGCCAAGGAGTGTGCGAGAAGAAAATAAAGAACACGAGAGGCAACTTCAGCAGACTTGCTAAAAAAAAAAAAAAAAATACAAAAAGACAAGCTTTTCAGAAATAATAATTCAGAAAACTGGGGCTGGAGCGGTGGCTCAGCAGTTAAGGTGCTTGCCTGGCGTTCTCAAGGTTGCGCGTTCAAACCCCAGCACCGCGTACACAGCGAAGTGTCAGAGCAACAAAGGCCATGTGAAAAACTCAGTAAAACTGATTCTCTTCCTCTCTCACTGTCCCTCTCTCTTTAAAAACAAAACAAAAAAGTGTTCCCTCTCAAAAACCATTCCAACTCTTATATAAAACTATGTGCACAATCAATACTGAAAAAAAACACCAAAGACAAAAGAAAAAAAAAAAGTATGGACAGCCGGAAAGACTAAAATGAGAAATGAGGACACTGCCATGCGCCTTTTTCCATGGCTTACAGGGAACACAGCGGGCATCGCAAGTCTCTAGACGACCGACCACGGCTGTCTTACGGGGCAGGAAGCGCCAAAGAAGAGGAGCACTGTTGCAGCCTTGGAACGTCAACGCAACTCAAGAGTCAGCAGAGTAAAGACATTAGAGTCAGCCCAGTTTAAAACCCCACAGATGTAAGTGTAACTATTTTAAGGGAAGATCAAAGGGAATCCATTTCCCCTTCCCATAGAGGAGCGCAAGAGGAGAAGCAAAGGTGAGCAAAGGAATTAGCAGAAATGCCGGAAAACAGAAGCCACAGAGGAGGAGGGGGACAAAGAACACCCTAGGGTCCAAGTTGAGAACTCTCCCAAAAAGGTGAAACTAAAAGGAAATGAACAGCACAGAAGATGAGGGGAGTGAACCAAGATACAGCATTCTGAGGTCCTCTGTCTGATGGCTGCAGGACATTGACCTGGACATCATTACGCCAAGTACGCACTGCAAAACCGTAGACAGCCACAAATAACGCTAGAATTCCCAAGCTAACAAAGGAAAGGGAAAGTTACAAGAGAAGATGAAGAAAAAGTAATCACTCCAACAAAGTACCAAACAAGGAAAAAGAAAATACATGATAAACAGAAACAGCAACACACACGTGGAGGAATCTAAATCTGAGGCCAGGTCAGACTCGTGCAGAGCACAGCACGTCTTTAAGAAGAGCAGCTCTGGAGTGCTGGAGGGAACACGTGCGGGCGGGCGCGCGCGCGCACACACACACACACACACACACCCAGACCCAGACAGTATTTTCAGTGCTATAGCTTAGAAAAGTGTCCCCCAAACACCCATGTGTTCAAGGTTTAGTCACCAGCCTATGGCACTGCTGTGGTGCTGGATCCTCTGACAGCTGGAGCCTGGTGGAAGAAAGTCAGGTCACTGGGGGTGATAATGGGACCCCAGCCCCTTCCTCTCTCTTCTTGCTTCCTGGCTACCATGAGGCCACACGCCTCCTCTATCATGTCCTCCAGCTACCGTGTCCTATGCCACAAGCCAAAAGCAATTGTGTCAAAGGAGACCCTGGACTCAAACCACTGAAACCCTGGGTCAAGATGATCCTTTCGTCCTTTAAAGCTCATTGTCAGGTATTTTGTCACAGTAACGGAAAGCTGACAAGCCCAATTCATGTTAGAAACAGACATGCGAGTAGGAGGTCAGCGACTGAGATGTTCCCACTACCCTGTGTTCCGGTAAGCAGACCAAAACCCAATTCAGTGTAGGCAATAACTTAGCTAGGAGCTGTTCAAGTATCTTCTGGGTCTTGACTTTGAGAGTACCTTATGAAACTTTTCTCTCGCACCTTCGATGGAACCCTGACCTGCCTGTAGTCGGTGCTGCCCAGCTCAAATAAACTCTTCAAATGTGTAATATGCCTGAATTTAACTTTTAACATTGATGGAGACTATCAAATTACCCAGAAGCAAATAATCCCAATCCCATGCTAATTCTTCAAGAGAACAGATGAGGGGCTGGAGCAGTGGCTCGGCAGTTCCGGCGCTTGTGGAGCTTGCCTATCCTGCGCAAATACGCGAGTTCGAACCCCAGTACCCCATAACACAGCTAAGTGTCGGAGGAACGAAAGCCACGTGAAAAACTAAACAAAAATTGCTTCTCTGTGTATCTCTCTCTCTCTCTCACTGTCCCCTCTTTCTAAAGAGAGAGAGAGAGAGAAAAAAAAAGATGAAAACAAAAGTCAGAAGAAAGAGAAATAAAAATCCCCCATCTGGATGAAATTGATATAACCTTGCTATTCAAAGCAGAGGAATACAACGCAAATCATCAAAGCTCTAGCCCATATTCACTTAAGAACATAAATTCAAACTACTAGGAATAAAAGGGAAGAGATCTCTACCAAAAGTCTTGAGTAGGCATCATATGAATGGTAAAAACTTACAAATGTTCTCGCAGAATTCTAAAGATGGCACCCAAGGTTCCCCCAAGATTCCCCTTGCAGGTACCTTGCATAGTCCTGGTGAGTTGCAGACGGTGAAGTCAATGGATTCCCTCTGCTTAGGCCCAGCTGACTTCAGTATAACGAGAGCAGCCAGGAAGGCCTGACCCAAGCACAGAGCTCTTGAAGGGAGTTTTCTACAGCTGGACTCCAAAGAGGAGAGTCAAAGACCTCTCTGGGGACGAGGCTCAGCCTTGGGCACTGGAGAGGTCAAGCCCAGGCACTGTCCCCCCAGAACAGAAGGAACAAAGCAAGCACCAGAAATCATTTGCTGACAGAGGAGGCCCTGGCTTTTGTCCAGATGTCCATCTGGAAGGCTCTGAGAGGAAGAGCTGAGATCTCAAATATGGCTGTGAATGTTAAATTCTGCATCCTGGGCTCCTTCCCCACAGAACCTGCTGATAGGAGCAGTGGAAGATATATTTTTAAAAACTGATCTTCCTCATACAAAATGATCATAAAGAAAGAAAATGATGTGTAATCCCACTGCGGGCTAATCCCTGCTGACATTTGGAAGTGTGAAAGTAACAGGGTGCCTCATAGAACTGCAAACAGAAAGGGTAGAGATGAAAACCAGGAGTCTCCTCTCCAATCCCCAAGTGCCTCCCACCCACGGGTAACACTGATCACAGATGCTGCTGCGTCCTTCCAGAAACAAGGCCACACTAATACCAAGACACAAGTCCTTCCCAACATTTTCTACCCAGAAGAAACAGAAATTCAATTCAATTTCAGAACTTGCTTTCCCACCCCCTTAATATAAACTACGAAATTTTCTACATCTGCACTTACAAAGTCACCTCATTTAAATAGGCTTGTAGTAGGAAAGGAATTATCTGTTGATGGATTTGGGGGGCTGGAGCCATGGCTTGGTGGTTATGGCGCTTGCCCAGCATGCCCGAGTACACGAGTTCAAACCCCAGCACCCACATACACAACAAGGTCTCGGGGCAAAGAAAGCCACATGGAAAACTAAATAAAAAATTGTTTATCTCTGTCTCTCTCACTATCCCTCTCTCTTTAGGAAAAAAAAAAAATGGGTTAAGTTTGGGGGCCGGTGTCTTCCTGTGTTACTTAGGCTGGTCTCAAACTCCTGGACTCCAGTGATCCTCCCATGTCAGTCCCCAAGAACCTGGGACTAAGGTGCTCCCTTCCTGGTTAAGAATCACGTTTTGAATCAGTGTTTCAGGTGAGTATAATATGGGGGACCAGCAGATCATCCTGAGAAACCCTGACCTTAAAGACAGATACATACACAAGGATCCCTCTCTGGTCTCTAGGTCAGTCCCTGCTAATGCCTTGAAAAGACCCTCTGCTTCTCCCCAACAAGCAAAGCATCAGAAAACCCCTGAGCACCCTGCACTAGGTGGTGTGGAAGTAACACAAATGCATGACTGTCCCTGTTCAGACTTCCACCGCCAGCATGCCAGCACGGGTCTCCTGATCACTACCAGAGGTCAGGTGTCACGAACAGGTAATCATGGCGGCTACACCTGGGAAAGTGGCAATGCCCAGAGGCAATGTGTTCATTTGCAAAGCACCCTGGTAGACCCCCAAATGGCCACCCACCCATTTTCAATCTTGGTTTAAGGCCCCAGCTAAGGAAGCAGCCCAGAGGCAGGACCCTGCAGCCCCAGCACCGTCCAGCTGCAGCCAGCCCTGTCTCCTCCCCTTTGGGCCACACACTCTAGCAGATTTTTGGCTGTTAAATGGCTCCAAACACGGGTGTTGCTACTGATTTGCCGGAAGCATCATTTTGCATTCTCACTTACCTGATAATTGGGTAAGGTTTGACTACTAATGAGCCTACATTATCCCTCACTTAATGAGCTCTGAAAACCCTCCTCCCTGGCTACAGCAATGATGTCACTGGGAGATAAAAACAGGTGGAGAGGTGTGATATTGTTCCAGAGCTCCTAAAACCCTTGTAAATTTCGTAAGTCATAAGAGAGATAAAGGAGTCTTTTGTTATTCATAACATGCCCCTTTCCAACATGCCTGAGTCAATGTTTAATAGGTGACTTTGGAAAGCCCTTAAGAATGGAGGACTATGGTCACCAGCGGAGCCCATCAAGTGATTACAGTGTTGGCACCTTCAGCAAGCACCCCTCCAACTGGCCTGACCCCCAGGGAAGGGAGGGGCCTGTAGGCTGCATCGATTACCAATGGCCAAGGATTCAACCAAGCATGCTGGGGTTCAGAGTAAGTGGAGGGACCCATGCCTTGCCCTGTGCATCCCTGATTAAACCCTATGGTAATAAACAGATAACCTGGAAAGGAAATTGCTTCCCTAAGTCCTGTAAGCAGCTCTAGCAAACGAGGACACCAAGGAGGGGTCCTGGAGTCTCTGCTTTTCTGGCCATTCTGCAGCAGCCTAGCTGACAACCTGCAGTTGGAGTGTAAGTGGGGTCATTCTTATGGGACGTAGAGGAATCCGATGCTGTGTTCCAGAGAATTCCCTGGTGTGGGGAAAACCCTACACGTTTGCTCACAGAAATGCTCTTTGTTCAGAGTCCACGGAGCAAGAGTCCACCTTGCCAAACAAGAGGGAAGAGCAAGTCTGTGATGGGGACCTGGCTCCCATCCTCCCGGGGAATGGCAGGTGATCCCAGTCCAGCAGGCAGAGACCCAGGTGTGAAGGGAGTCGGAAGCTGAGGCCCACGCCACATTTACAGACCTTCTGGGGGTGCCTCAGAGCTCCACCCACAGGCCACCGTCGTCCTCCCAGGCGAGCCTTCCAGACTTCTGCATGCAGCAGAAGGGGCAGGTCCAGCCCCCCAGCTGCCAGCCTCAGCCTCGACTGTGCTCGTGAACGGAGGCAGCAGCAGTGTGGCCACTCAACTGGCGATGGCTCAGAGGGGCCGAGGGAGGGGTCTGCGGAGAAGAAAGCGGAAGGGAAGCAGAAAGGAGTGGCGCTGGGGGCAGCAATGCCGGCCTAATTCCTGTGCCCACGAGGCCCAGCGGATCCCATCGACCGTGGACACAGTCTGCCTTCTTCCTTCTCGCCCCAAGCACCCTTCCACTCTTCCTAGATCTGGACAAAACCAGTTACAACAAAGTCTTGATGGCTGCCAACATGGCCAGAGAACAGCAGGTGGCAAAAGGTCACCAAGGTGCTGGCTCAGGCAGTCACCATCCGGACGGGTGCACGTGAATGGTTTTGCTCCAAAGCAAAGACACAACCCAGAGTCCACTGCTTCCTGCTGGATGCTAGGCCATGGCTCCTCCTCCTTTCCCACTCAGACACACATTTCCTCCCACAATCCTGTGACTAAAGGGAAGGACCGAGGCATCCTCAGAAGGGTAGATGCCTGCAGGACACAGTGGAGCACACCTGTAATCCCAGTGACCGATTAGGAAGGCTGGAGGATCACAAGTTCAAGGCCGGTCTCAGCAACTTAGCAAGATGCCATTTCAAAATAAAATAAGGTAGAAAGGAAGGACTGGGGATGTGGCTCAATGGTAAAGTGCCCCCGAGTTCAGTCCCCAGAACCAAAAAAAAAGATGAATTCTCTGAGGGTGGGAGTCGGGTTGAAGAGGCTGGTAGAGGACCTAGAACTGCGAACACAGACAGAAAACCTAGGTGCCCGCCTCCTACTACCTTTAAAACCTTGCTTTCAAAGAAACCAACATGAACATTTTTTTTCTTTTTTGTACTGGAAGGAACCCAATGACGTTTAACCACTGAGGCACAGATATACACACACACAAGCACATACACACACACATATATACACATATATTCATGTATATGTACATCTGGATGGGTGTATGCATATGTACATGTATATGTGTATATATATGTGTGCTTACGTATGTGCTTGTGTGTGTGTGTGTACGTGTATGTATGTATATATAATTTTGAGAGAGGGTCTCACAAAGTAGCTTAGGGCCTAAGTTGCTGAGGCTGGCCTCAAATTTGCAATCCTCCCACCTCAGCCTCCCAAATCACTGGGATTACAGACGTGCACCACAGCTCCTGGCCACCATGAGCAATTCTGAGAGGAAAGAGGGAGCCCTGAAGATGAGCAGATGAGTTCCTGCTGGGAAGGAAGACACGGTGGCAATGTGGGGTGCTTTCTCAACTGGCCACCCCTAGCCAGAGCACTAGCACTCTCCCCCACTCACACCGTGGGAGTAAGCATAGCCAGGGGCTTCAGGACCCAGCTAAAGCCCTTTCCCCTGAAAATGGGGCGATGGATTTTATCTTCCAAATAAAGCTAAGGAATGTTTCGAGGGCTGTAAATTGAATAAATTGGGGATAGGGAGAACCGAAAATCCAAGCTGAGCAAATATATCTCAAGAGAAAGAGAAACACAGAGGAAATCGTAGCAGAGAGGAAAGGCGGAAACGGGGCTATTTTGAGAAGGAAAAGCTGGTGCAATTAGAGCGGATTCTGAAAGGGC
Source organism: Aplodontia rufa (assembly GCA_004027875.1). NCBI lineage: Eukaryota > Metazoa > Chordata > Mammalia > Rodentia > Aplodontiidae > Aplodontia > Aplodontia rufa. Next base: position 50,489 of record PVKS010010674.1, read on the forward strand.
TGGGGGAGTCCCAGGAATGTAATTAAGGGAGCTGTACACTTACATCCGTTCGCATTAATACAGTAAACATTACACTTAATTCATCACTGAATTTGCTGGCAAAGCTGTAGGGTAGCTCTGCAGCCCAAAGTTTAATTACACCCAGGCGGAGTGGAGCATTTGTTATAGCCCCAAGAGATGCCACAGAAGAAAGACGGAGCTTTCACCATGGCCAGGGTGACAGGCACCTTTTCTGAACACAGCTGCCATCCTCTGGGGACTTCCGATCCAGGGCCGGCCCCAGCAGCTATCCAGCAAGTGCCTGCAAGCTTGTTTTATGAAGCAGCTGTCCAGATCCAGTGGTACCAAGTTTTCCTCATCTCACTTGAATGCAAACCACAGCCACGCATGTTTACTATGTAACTGTCACTACCTCACGTGGCTCTGCTGGGTCCCAGTTGGTGTGTGTACGATACTCTGCCCTGGAGTCAGCGTTTCGTTTCTAACTCGTTTCTTTCCTTTTCCCTTGCAGCAGTTTGAAAATGGCACCCTCTTTGGTGGGGGTCAAAGTTAAACCTAGAATTGTCCCTTCTCCCGCTGAGAAGACCTGGTGCTCTGCTATCCCCCAGTCTGCGGATCACCGGCTGGACACATAAGTAGGATTGTGATGGATGGAAAAAGGGGCAGAGAGCAGCTGGAGAGTACAGGGAGAAGAGGGCAATGGCAGAAAGTGTCATAAGAAGGGCCAGCACCCCCACCCCAAAGCCAAAGGTCAGTGCCAAAGAGCCAGGGAGCATGCTCTTGCGTTCTAAGTGTGTGGCTGTTGGTTACAGCACAGGAAGGCCACAATCACAGACCCTTAGCGCCCACAGAAACCATTCCAACCTCCTAGTATCCAGAGCCATGAAATGAGCCCAGGTCGTAGGCAAGCACCCTGCAAATGCAGGCCCTGGGTTACGAGGTCGGCTAAGAGGACATGCATACTGTGAGTTGGCTAATTCACCTGCAGTAGCTAAAACCCAAGGAAGCACTGTCATCCCACAAGTTTCAAAAGAACCATTATCAGTCTTGAAGCAACACCCTGTTTTCTTTAGATCAGTGTAAGCCCTGAGTTATACTGAGAAAGGTTGGGGTCTGTTAGGGGCGTACTTTTGAGAGAAAGGGCTGGAACAGACTTTGTGATCAATCATCCGTGCCTTCCCGATCTAACTGCCTCTCTCTTGCCTTCGCTTTGTGAATATCCGTCACACCGAGACTTTGAACAGTAATTCACAAGGCAAAATTATTGGTGGCTTTATAATACAGCCCATTTTCCTGACTCCTTTGAAGGGTGGGCAATCAGACCCTCTAACACAATTGTTTCCATTCAGGTCAGTGTCACATTAAAATGGCCAAAAGATGGGGAAAGAGGCCCAAAACTTCCCCTTGCAATCAGCCTGTGATGCTCAACTGAAACCTGCCAATTATTTTTTTCCCAATTACTCATGAAAGGTAATCAAGGTGAGAGAAAAAAATCTGACGCTGGACAAGGCAGGGAAATGGCTGGTTATTTTCCCAATTAATAGGATGTTTCCAGCTGCCAGACTCCGGTGCTCCTACTGGGAGCCAGCTGGTCATAATCCAGGTTTCTGGTCACAATCCAGATCTCAAGGGGGATTTGGGCAGAGGCCCAGGGTGAGCATGGTTCATTTAGGTTTTCACATCCAGGGCGAGGGATTGGCCTGCACATGGTCTTCATTTTCAAAATGGCACCAGGGAGCATCTCTGTTCCAGAGGAGGCCTGCTCTTGAGCATGCTTTGACTCAGTCCCAACACTGTCACCTTTTGCTGTTATTGTGGCAAGGGGGTTTTGGTGCTTCACTTCTCTTGGGGGTCTCAGGGGAAAAAAAAAAAAAGAAAGCCCATTAGGATACTTCCTTCCCATATTTCAGGAAGACCCTTGCTGCACAACACACTGCTCCTGCTTGACCTGGTCCTCACCTGCATTCCCCTTCTTCCAGACACTCCCATCCCTATGGCTCACCCCTGCTCCTCTCCCACCAAAATGTGTGGGGACCTCTCCAGGAAGTGGTCAGTTCTGCAGTGGCCGCCTGCTGGAGGTCTAATTGGATATGATTCTGATACTCTCTATCTGGAGACAGCTGTGTGCACGGAAGTTCCACAGCTAGGATCCAGGAGAGGACTGACTTTGGTTCATTGGCCAGCTCCACCCCAGACAGACCCCTGTTTCCTCAAGCAGTAACATGCAGAAAGTAAAGAATGGATTACAAGAAACACAGACTGAACTCCAGAGCTGAGACCCTCGGAGCTTCACCCCTGCTGGTTCGTGGGATTGGATTTTACTAAGCTTTCCCAAAGGTAATTTCCTCTGGTCCAGACTCCCAGCCAGGATCCCATATTAGATTATGCCCCTCTATCTGGGCTGTGACAATTTATTAGACTTTCCTTGTTTTTTAATGACCTTGACAAGTTTGAGGAGTACTTGGTAGGGTACTTTGTAGGATGCCCCTCAATTTGGATTTTTATGATTTTTAAAATCACACTGAGAAGGGGAGTGAGGGTTTGGAGGAGGAAGACGGCACAGGTCAAGTGCCCTTCTCATCATATCAGGAAATATACTATCAACGTGATATCTCTGACACGTTAACCTTGATGGTCTGGTCAAGGTCAAAGTTATCATGCGCGGCTCCCGCTCGAGAGTGGGAAGCTTCACCTTCATAAGGAGGGTGCATCTACATACACTGTAAGGAATTTGCCTGTATAGATTTGTCCCTTCTTCCCCATTTATTATTTATTCAATCATTCACTTAAATTGGTATGGACTTACGTGTATTTACTTTCTACTGTGGGTTACAATCCAATACTACATTATTAATTTTGCTGCTGAAATGGCTCCACCAGTGGCCACTGGGGGCTCTTTCTGGCTGGCATCTGTTCAATTACATTTTAATACAGCACCCGGAGTGGGGAGCCTATAATTAAGAAAGGAAATTAAACAGTTGTTTTCCTCCAAGGAAAAGCCTTCGATTATACATTGAAAATTTCTCCTCTTCACATGAATACAGAATTGAATTTTTTCCAACAGATTTAAAATCCCTTGTCTGAAATCCTTGGGACCAGAAGTGTTCTGAATTTTGATTTTTTGTTTTATTTCCGAACACATAATAAGATATCTTGGGGATGAGACCCAATTCTACATACAAAACTAATTTATGTTCTGCATACACCTCGTACGCAGAGCTGGAAGGTAGTTTATGCCATGTTTCTAGCGCACCTCCTTTTGACTGCGAGGTCACATGTAAAATTTGCCTCTCGTGGCATCATGGTGGCACTCAAAAAGGTTTTAGACTTTGCAGCATTTGAATTTTCATATTCAGGAGACTCAAATTGTATTAGCTTTTCAAAATCATTGAGCTGAGGGGACAGTGACTTTGGACTGAATGTTTGAGCTGGGAGCCGAGCCAAGAGGCAGGTGACATTCAGCTACACACCAGCTCAGGGAGAAGTTGAGATTCTTCCCAAGAACATGAGCAAGGGAGCAGGACTGGTGGGCCAGGGGGGCGGAAGGCTCCTCTCAGGAGTTCTATTTAGCAAAATCCAGCCCAAATGTGGAGTTCTAGCAAGTGAGGGTGGGGGTGTGGCGCCATGGTGGAGCACGAGGCCCTGGGTCCAACTTCCAGTACTGCCAAACAAAAGTGCCCCCGGTCAAAGTGAAATAAATGATCAGAGACAGATTTCAGTTACGCTGCCCCACCCTCACTGCCCTGCACACAGCTGGGGCTCCACCATTTGTCAGGACATGGGGGGAGGATAGAGGGGATGGGGCACCCCACATGGGGATCAAGCAGATTATTCCAGATCTCTCCTATGCAAGCCCTGCCCTCACTGGACATAATGAATGCATGCTATTAATTAATGTATCACATTACCAAAACTGATTAATTGAAGATTTATCTGTTCTTTTCTCTAGTCTCAACCCACAGAGCCAGAGAAAGCTTTGGTGTTTTACTGTCTCTAGCAGGAAGAGACAAGGGTATATAACACAGGCCACACAACCTAGGAACCAAATACAGAGCCCTGCAAGAGCTCATCAGTGGTCCATCCACCTGTAGGACACACGAGGCTGCAGGGCCTGAGGTCAGGAGCTACACGGTGGACACACTACACACATCCTCTGGAGAAATGCCATGAAGCACAGCGAAGTCACTCAATGCATTGACCTCTCTGCTGATGTACTTTCTAGGACTGAAAAAGTTACTGAGACTGACCTTATTTTTCTAATCATATACCTTCAATAATGCAATGTTCTCTGGGTGTGGAGACTTAGCTTTCAGAAACCCGCAGGACTTCTTCCTTAGACCACTCAGAGCACCTGAAGGTGGTGGAGCTGTCACCTAATTCTTTCATAGGGCAGTGGAGACAAGACAAATTCTAGTTCCGTCAGCTGTTTCCTGCAACAGCTGCATGTAGAGAAACGAGAGGGACTCGGAGGTTCTGGATCCTTTCTAAAGCTACTTGGTAAACAGCTCACAGGTGACCATGCTAGTTCCATGGCGCGGCTGCCCAGGAATGTCCTTCCACTGGCATGGAAGAAATGTCCCTTGGAGAGCTGCAAACTCCGACATGGTACACTAGTATTTCTAGATAATACGAGGGTGGGAGTCTCCTGTTCTCCCTGATTGTAGCCACTCCCACTTCCTTCTCTTAGACCTCTCTGAAATTGCTAGCTCTGTATTCCTCCTCTCCGTTAGTTCTAGTCTTCTTAGTAAGCAACTTGTCCTGAAGTTCTTAGCATCTTATGTGGTCTGTGCTGTTGCTCCTTAAATTTCTGTTTGGAAGATAAATTAAGAACACTAAATGTCAGCAGCTAAGCGATTCTCTCATCTGTCGTAGAGAGCATGGTGGTGATAGGACTTTAAGAAAAGAAATCCCATCCCATTTACCAAGCGTTCCTTCTCTGACCCAGCTCTACCACTTCTCGGTATCTACCCTGAAGAATGAAAGTCATCTTACTACAGTGATCCAGGAATACCCGTGTTTACAGAGGCACAATTCATCACAGGCAAACTATGGAACCTGCCTGTGTCCATCAGCGGATAAGTGGAGAGAGAAAATACACAATGGAGTTTGTTTTTCTTTGTTTGTTGGATTTTTCTTTGAAGAAGGGCTGGGGGCTGGATCGGTTGCTCGACGGTTACAGCACTTGCCCGGCGTGCGCAAGTACACAAGTTCGAACCCCAGCACCACGTACACAACTAAGCGTCAGAGCAACGAAAGCCACGTGAAAAACTAAATAAAAAATTGTTTCTCTCTCTCTCCCTCTTTCTTTAAAAAGAAGAAAGAGAGGAGAGGGGCTGGAGCGGTAGTTCAACAGTAGAGTTTGTCTGGCATGCACGAGGACGTGGCTTGGATCCCTAGCACCACATACACAACTGAGTGGAGGAAGAACAAAAACCAGATGAAAAAATAGAATTAACTCTCTCTTTGGGGGAGGGGGAGAAAGAAAGGGGGAGGGTTAGTCTTTTTTCATTTTTTTTATCTGGTTTTTGTTTTTCCTCTACTTGGTCCTCGCACATGCCGGGCAAGCAATTTACTGCTGAGCCACCACTCCAGCCCCCTAACACAGACTCTTGAAATTTTTTTCTTGAGGACAATATAGATCTGAGATAAGAGGAGAGTGGCTGGGAAGTATGAGCTTTCATGAAGCCACCCAACAGTGGCACCATTACAGCTTGTGGCATTACCTCGACCCTGGGCTTCTAGAAGTCACTGTCTCAAAGATCAAACACAGTTGAAGTAGAAGAGGACGACGCATCAACACACTCAAGTTCACACCTGCGGGCGCCAGATGAATACAAGGGTTCACAGTCCCCACATGCTTCTCATATCTTTGTCCTAAAAAAGTGATTCTTCACTCTCTGTCTATAGTTACAGATACCTGAAGTTTTGATATAAAGTACTGACCATATCCTTAGGACAATGGACATATATGCATACACAAAATTCAGGCACCTCCACGGTTATTAACTAATCCTGGGTTATTATGCCCTGTCTGAAGAACGAAGAGCTGCAGGGACAGAAGAATCAAGGTGCTGTATAAAGGGGCTCCAGCACTAAGACACCACCTCACCTAGACCTTGAAGCTGGTATCCAGTAACTGATCCCATTACTAGAAAATCAACATCAAATTTTGAGCAAAGGAAAGCTCCCTTCATCCTTACATTGTTTCTTTCATTTTAAAATTTAAATCTAATGAGAAATTAGCTCACACTTAGAAAGCTTGCAGTTTTGCCTACTGAGACTTAAGCTTTCCACTAGCAGCTGCTGAAGAGGTCAGGCAAGTGTGTATAAAAAAAATGTGGGAGGGCAACACCACTGATTGAAAACAGTGAACTCGTAGAAAGCACTTAAAAATATTTTTGAACCATGATGGCATCATCCTGTGGTTACTCTGAATCTGTGATCTTAAAAAGACAAAAAAAAAAATCTGTCATTTGTTAAAACACCACACCCCATTACAACTTCACTGCCTCTGGAAGCCTATCGGAGAATGATCACAATCTCCAGCCAGGAAGACATCAAGTGAAGGTCATGTTTACACTGTAACCTTCATTATGGAGCAAATACTCTGGTGAGCAATCACAGTAATGAACTTCGATAACAAAATGCATCACCTCTTTAAACACGATGAACATAAAAGTCTTAACATCTCATTAGCAAGAACAGTGAGGGATGTCCTTTTGATGCCAATGCCAACAAAGCTGAGTCCTCTCTGGGAGGCACTGAACAAGGAGAGACAAGCAGGCTGAAAGAAAGAACAGCTCCGCAGCAAGGAGTCTTTTGCTCGTGACATCTGGCTGTCTCAAACAGGCCATGAGGTGCGCTGGGCCCTATGTAGCTGAAGTGCCACTCCAGCATGCAACAAATCCAAGTGTGTCTCAGTGACGGCCAGAGACACACGCAGCTACTCCAAAAGGCAGCAAAAATAGAATAAAATGAACTGAGAAAGGATGGGACAAAGCAATTGGCAAGAAGAACATTTCCAACTTAACCACACTGATGATCACACTAAATATAAATGGTCAAAAGAATCCGGTTAAAAGACAGAGATCTAAAAGAATGAATTACTTAGGGATGAATTTAACTAAAGAATGGAGAGACTCAGACTGAAACTTACAAATACTGTGGAGAGAAATTAAGACCCCCCCATTTATTTCTGGGGGAAGACTCCATTCTATGTGTCAGAAGACTAAATGTTAAGATGCCAGTTCTTCCAAAAACACTTAATAATATATTTAATGTAATATCTATCAAAAGTCCAGCAGGTTCTGTGTAGAAGTTGATAAGCTGATTCTAATGTCAATTGGAAATTTAAAAAAGACACAAAATAGCAACAACTTTGTTAAAAAAAAAAAAGTAACATGGTTGGAGGACTGGCATTACTTGGTTTTGAAACCTATTATAAAGCTTCCATAATCAAGACAACTGATAGCAGCATAAAGATGGACAAATAGGTCTGTGTAACAGAATGGAGAATATAGAAATACACCAGACAGGTATAGTTAGCTGATTTTTTACAAGGATGCAAAGCCAACCAGTGGGAAAAGGAGAGTATTTCTGACAAATGCTGCTTGCTGGACCACCTGGGTATCTATAATAATGGATAAACTCCTTGGAGCCATTCCTTGAATCACATAAAAATTAACTCAAAATGGATAATTGACCTAAATGTAAAATCTAAAAACTATAAAACTTTAAAAATATTGGATAAAATTTTATCTCTTGAGTAATGTCCTACATTGTTCAATGGACTTACTAACAATAAATCATCACACACAATGGAGTTCACACAGATAGGTCATATCATCAAAGGAAACCCAAGACGGGATGGGGCATTTTCCCTTATGGTCCTCAGCTTTTAACTTATAGAAAAATGTCTCAGTATTAGGCAAAATGAACCCAAAATTAAAATAATTTATTAATCCACTTTCTATTGACCAGAGCTGGTCCCACCTAGCTTGGAAAGATCGCTGAAATAGCTTTCTCCAGCCTCTGGTGACCTCTATTTTATTCATAACTCAGTGGTGATAAAGGCAGGCAAACTGCATCATCAAACTTACCGACTTCAGCGGTCAGCACAACCACGTCCAAGGATGGCTGAATTAAGCTTCTGCAATAAATTTATATAAACTTAATTTACGTAAGCCATAGAAACTATTCAAAGGAGCTTATGCAAAAGACTGTATTGGTGAATGAGCAGTCCAGGCATTGGCCAGATTTATGGAGCAGAGGTACTTTTCCTAAATGTCTCTGTTCATCCATCCCTTACCTTGGCATTGTTAGAGGTTTGCTTGTGGTTTGCATAGACTTTTTCATTAGTGGCAGATATGGCCTTGGGTAGTTCATGCTTCATGGTCATTAATACCTGATACCTCTGTACATCTTCCCGCACCAAAACCAATCCTGCAGAGAAACTTGATGGTCCACCTCTGGTTCACATACTAACTCTCACACCCACATGCGTCCAGGAAGATAAAGAGCTCAGATTATTTAGCCGAAGGTCAACACTGAAATTCATTATTGCTGAAATAAAATGATAACGCTTCTAAAAGCAGTCAAGAGAAAAGTTTTTGCTACTTCTAACAAGGCAATGATTTCTGGCCTCTTATACAAAAAGTAAAATCCATAAAAGAATGACAATTTGACTTCATCAAAATTAAAATATTTTGCTTTTCCAGGGACAGTGTTAAAAGAATGAAGCAAGAAGTCATAGACTTGAAGAAACTATTTGCAAAGTGTAGTTTTGATTTAAAAAAAAAAAAAGCCATATCCAGGA
>PVKS010010675.1:0-59310 GCA_004027875.1 Aplodontia rufa
TTTTTTTTTTTTTTTTATTAGAATATAGAAATACAGTTGAGGGAGAAACATTATCAAAACAGTATCAATCAGTGGATATAAACTTTGTTATTGAGGGGAAAAACCAGATCATGGATATCTACCTTGAATTTTACCTTTTGCATTTTCCCCCAGAAGAGCTCATGCTTTGAATGGATAGTTTGTGGAGGAATGACATCGGCTTCTGGGATGTCTTTAGGTCTTATTGAACCCTACTGCTAACCTCTTCCTCCACTGTACTCTGGTAATCCCTAAATATAAGCATCTTTCTCTCATTCTCACCCCAAATCTTTACCCTACCTGCACCCCAGTTCTATGTTTTCCTTAGTCCTAATAACCTACTCCCCCCTAATCCCTAGTTCCCCTATACTCTATAACAGGTGTGATTTTGTATCTCCCCAATTCACTTCCTTGACTTCCTAGTCATTCCTTCTCCCCAATTTCATAGAGACCTTAATAACTGAAGAAATTGACACGCTTCAAAATGGGTACTGGCTTGGTATCATACTACACAGTGAGTTCTCTTAAAGTAAGGTGCTAATATTGATGCTAATCATCAGTGCATCTGTTTTAGTTGAAACGGACTAGTATTTGCACCTATAGCCTCTCAAATTCTCACAGAACTGTCTGGCATCTCTAGGTCTATATTGACCAAATAGCTCCTCTTCACAATGAAGCAAAGTCATAAGAAGCTCCAATTACTCCAACAAGAGTAATAAGGCTGAAATAAAAGACAAGCTCTCTGACTCAGAAAATGAGGAAAAGGGGAAATAACTCTCCTCAAACCCAGAGCTCTCCACCCAAAGACCCCATAGCAGGGGCCCTAGATGAAAACAAAAGACATTGTATCAGCATTATGATTACTAATGCAATCAAAGAGTTGAGAGAGGAAATGAGGAAAGAGATCAAAGAGCAATTTCAAGAGATGAGAGACAAATTCTACAGAGACATTAAGGATCAATTCCAGGAGATGAAAGATCAGCTCTACAAGGATATTGACAATCTGAAAAGACATGTATCAGAGCTATCAAGATTGAAAAACATGGTTAACCAATTCAAATCTTCACTGGAAGACATCAACACCAGAGTAAACTCCACTGAAAATAGATCTTCAGCGCTTGAAGAACGAGTATCAGACAATGAGGATCACCTAAACAATGTAGAAATCAAAGAAGAAAAACAAGATAAACAGCTTATTTTACATAATCAGAATTTCCAAGTAATATTTGATCAGATGAGGTGTAATAATCTGAGAATCACATGCCTAGAGGAAAACTATGAACAGCAAACAAGGGGATTCAGGAACATTTTGAGTGAAATCACAAGTGAGAACTTCCCTCATTTTGCTATTGATCTGGAATACCACATCCAAGATGCTTATAGAACACCAAATAGACCTAATCAGTGGAGAAACTCACCAAGAATTATCATTTACAAATTGAATAATAGAGAAATTAAAGAGAGAATTTTAAAAGTTGCTAGAGGAAAGCCCCAAATTACATTCAGAGGCAAACCAATTTGGATCACTATGGATTTTTCAGAACAAACAATGAAGGCCAGAAGACCTTGGAACAATATCTTTCAAGAGTTAAAAAATAACAACTTTCAACCAAAGATAATGTATCTGACAAAACTCAGCTTCAAATGTGAAGGGGAAATTAAATACTTCAACGATAAACTCCAGCTAGCAAGATACATGAACACAAATCCTGCTCTACAGAGCATTCTCAAAGATGTTCTCCATTTAGAAGATAATGCCAACGATATGATAAATCCTTAAACAAGGGTGAGTCAATAATCATACTACACAAAAACTGACTTTCAAGATGACTCAAAACTCTGTGATACAAAGTCTGTGAATCAGAATCCCATATCTATTCTATCCTTGAATGTTAATGGTCTCAATGCCCCAATTAAAAGGCACAGACTGACCCGCTGGATCAAAAAACAAAATCCAACAATATGTTGCCTGCAAGAGACACATTTGACACTCAAAAATAGACACAGGCTGAAAGCAAAAGGATGGCAAAATGTCTACCAAGCCTGTGGCCCAAAAAAAGCAAGCTGGTATAGCGATTCTAATTTCTGACAAAATTAATTTCCAACTAAAACTAGTCAGAAAGGACAAGGAGGGATTTTATCATACTAAAAGGGACAGTTCACCAAGAAGATATAACAATAATCAACATTTATGCCCCCAATTACAACCCCCACAAATATATGGAAAAAATACTTATGGATGTTAATCCCCTCATTGATCTCAACATAATAATCCTGGGGGACTTCAACACACCACTATCAACTCTAGACAGATCATCAAAACAAAAAAAAAAAAGTCAATAAAGACATCTCCAATCTGAACAACTCTATTAATCAATCAGGCTTAACAGACATTTACAGAATATTCCATCCTAACACAGCTGAATTTACCTTCTCCTCTTCAGCCCATGGATCCTTCTCTAAAATAGACCACATCCTAGTTAACCAGGATAATCTTAGCAAATATAAAAAAATGGATATAATCCCATGTATTCTGTCAGATCATTATGCTATGATCTTAGCAATCAACAAGAAAAACAACAGAAACTAATCAAATACTTGGAAATTGAATAATTACCTCTTAAACGAAGGATGGGTAAAAGAGGAAATGAGAACAGAGATCATGAAGTTTTTGGAATTGAACGAGAATGAGGAAACAACATACCGAAACCTCTGGGACAGTATGAAGGCTGTAAAAGGTATGTATGAGGTAAATTTATAGTACTGAGTGCATACATCAAAAAGCTAGAAAGAGATCAGATTAATAGCCTATGCTTCAACTCAAACAACTACAAAAGGAGGAGCAGTCTAACCCTAAATCTAACAGAAGACAGAAAATTACCAAAATTAGAGCTGAAATCAACGAAATTGAGAACAAAAAAGCTATTCAATCTATTAACAAATCTAAGAGTTGGTTCTTTGAAAGAGTTAACGAAATCAACAGACCCCTTGCCAAACTCACCAAAAGGAAGATCAAAATGAAGCAAATGAACAAAATCAGAGACGAAAACTGGGATATCACCACAAACCCATCCAGATTCCAGAAGATTTCAGAACCTATTTTGAAAACTTATACTCTACCAAATTTGATAACCTGGAGGACATGGATAGGTTTTTGGACACACATGACATACCCTCTTTAATGCAGGAGGACACTGAAAACCTCAACCAACCTATTACAGAAAGCAAAATTGAAGCAGCAATCAAAGTTCACCCAAAAAAGAAAAGCCCAGGTCCGGATGGATATATAGCAGAATTCTACCAAGCCTTCACAGAAGAACTAACACTGATCCTCTACAAGCTCTTCCAGGAAATTGATAGAGAGGGAACACTCCCAAATACTTTTTATGAAGCAAACATTACAATGATTCCAAAGCCCAACAAATGTACATGAAAAGAAAACTACAGAACAATTTCCCTGATGAACATTGATGCAAAAATCCTAAATAAAATTTTAGCTAACCGGATACAAAAGCACATTAAAAATATAACTCATTATGATCAAGTGGGCTTCACTCCAGGAAAACAAGGCTGGTTCAATATACACAAATCAATATAATTCACTACATAAACAGAATTAAAAACAAAAACCATATAGTCATCTCAATTGATGCAGAGAAGACATTTGATAAAATTCAACACCACTTTATGCTCAAAACTTTGGAAAAGATAGGGATCAAGGGAAGATACTTTACCTATGTCAGAACCGTCTATGACAGACCCATAGCCAACATTATCCTCAATGGAGAAAAACTGAAAGCATTTCCACTGAAGTCAGGTACGAGACAAGGCTGTCCGCTTTCCCCACTCTTACTCAATACAGTCCTTGAAACCCTTGCCAGAGCTATCAGGCAAGACAAGGAAATCAAAGGTATTCGTATAGGAAAAGAGGAAATCAAGTTATGTCTATTTGCAGACGACATGATTTTATACCTAGAAGACCCAATAACATCGGCCAGAAAACTCCTAGAGCTTATAGGCGATTTTAGCAAAGTAGCTGGCTACAAGATCAACTCCAGCAAATCACTAGCATTTCTTTACTCCAGCAACAAATCCGCAGAAGACATCAGGAAATCTCTCCCATTCACCATCTCCTCCAAAAAAATGAAATACTTGGGCATTAACCTTACAGAGGATATTAAGGACCTCTACAAAGAAAAATATCAAACACTAAAAAAAGAAATTACAGAAGACCTGAGTAGATGGAAAAACATTCCATGCTCATGGTTAGGCAGAATCAATATAATAAAGATGGCCATTCTACCCAAAGCCCTTTACAGATTCAATGCAATCCCCATCAAGATACCTATGGCATTCTTCAGAGATATAGATAAAGCAATTCTCAAATTCATATGGAATAACAGGAGACCCAGACTAGCCAAAACATTACTCTATAGAAAGGAAGAAATAGGGGGTATCTCAATCCCTGACCTGAAATTATACTACAGAGCTGTACTTGCAAAAACAGCATGGTATTGGTATCGAAACAGAACCGAAGGCCAGTGGAACCGAATAGAAGATCCTGAGACATACCTCCATATCCTTAACTATTTGATATTTGATAAAGGGGACAAAAGTATAGTGTGGAAGAAAGATAGCCTGTTCAACAAATTGTGTTGGACAAACTGGACAGCCATATGTAGACATCTGAAGCTGGATCCTTAACTTTCACCCTGCACAAAAATTAAATCAAAATGGATCAAAGACCTGGATATTAAGCCTACAACTTTAAACTTACTAGAAAAAGAAGTAGGGTTATCACTACATCATATAGGAGTCAGCAGCTACTTCCTTAACAAAACTCCCATGGCTCAAGCTGTAAAATCAAGAATAAATGAATGGGATGCAATTAAATTAAAAAGTTTCTGCACAGCCAAAGATCTAGTCAAGAGCATCAAGAGAGAACCTACAGAATGGGAGAAAACTTTTGCCTGCTACACCTCGGACAGAGGGTAATATCCAGAATATAGAGGGAACTAAAGCAACTAAAGTCCAAACTCACAAATAATACAATCAATAAATGGGCTAAAGAACTCAAAAGGTACTTCTCTCCAGTGGAAGTCCAGAAAGCCCATAAACATATGAGAAAATGCTCTACATCATTATCTATAATGGAAATGCAAATCAAAACTTCCATGAGATACCACCTCACTCCTGTTGGAGTGGCAAAAATGAAGAATACAAACAACGACAGATCCTGGAGGGGCTATGGGAAAAGAGGAACACTATTACACTGCTGGTGGGACTGCCAACTGGTTCAGCCACTACGGAAAGCAGTGTGGAGAATCCTCAAAAAATTAAGGATGGAACCACCTTACGACCCAGCTATCCCACTCCTGGGTATTTTCCCAAAAGAGTTAGAATCAGCATATTATATAGTGATGTGGCTTCCTCAATGTTTATAGCAGCTCAATTTACTATAACCAAACTATGGAACCAACACAGATGCCCCTCATTCAACGAGTAGATACAAAAACTTTGGTACATATATACAATGGAATACTACTTGGCCATTAGAAAAGACGATATTATGGCTTTTGATATCAATGGATGGAGATGGAAAGAATTATGCTAAGTGAAGTATCCCAATCTCAGAGACTAAAGGGCCGAATGGTTTCTCTCATCTGTGGATGCTAGAATATATTGGGAAGCAGTAGGGCAGATGGCTAACCTAATACTTCAAATTGTATGACTCTCAGAGTAATAGGGGGATGGCTCCCTAGGATACTTGGTGGCGTAGGGAGGGGGATGATGAGTGGGGAGGGTGTACGAAAAACTCATAGGAGTCTGAAGAGTGGGAATATGGGGGAACCATCCCAGAAGCCGATGTCATTCCTCCACGAGATACCCATTTCATGCATGAGTTCTTCTGGGGGAAACTGCAACAGGTGAAACCCAAGGTGGTCATCCATGTTTTGGCATTACCCCTGGATAACAAAGTATACATACATTGATTACTGTTGGTTTGATAATGTTTCCCCCTCAATTGTATCTCTATATACTTCTAATAAAAAAAATAGTGTAAAAAGAGCATACTATATTATCTATTGTAGGACATTTACGTTGATTACATTCTTTGGCTCTTTGGGATAATGCTACAATGAACATAAGAGATAAAAGGTACATATATCTCTTTGAGATGGTGATTTCATTTTCTTTGGATATAAATCCTGAAGTGGACTTGCTGAGTCATATGGTAGTTATATTTTATATTTATCCAAGGAAAATATGTTCATATACCCTAAATATGGGCATTTCTATTTGTCATTTATGCTGCAAAAAGCTACATAAATTAAAAAGTGCAGTCTCAGCATAGATAAAATGTCTCAGATGACCCTTAAGAGATAAAACTCCAACCTTGACCAAAAGTTCAACAGAAAGTGCCTAGTATCTCCCTTGATGACTATTAAGAGCTGCAAGATTTTATTTTGTCTCTCAGGGTAGTTAACAAATTATAAGGGTTCAAAAGCAAGAAGATCAGAAAAGAATTATGTACCTTATATGTTTCTCTTCTGCTACATTTGCTTTAAAATAAAAAATCATTTCCTTAAATACTTCCCCCATGCCAAAGGCCATCCTATATTTGGGTAGGTGATTAATTGCCAGCAGAAACTCTTCAATCAGCAGGAAAAGGGCTAACTTAAAAGAGCATCCACCGTGAGCTCCTGGCCTACACAAGGACAACTGAGGTGCAGCAGGCTCATTTACCCATTCTCCCTTCTTTAATGTGCTGGAGCATGGTGCTGCAGGACCCGAGGACAGGCATGTGAGGTCCCCCTGCCTCTCTTCCCCTCAAAGGAACATTGAATCCATGACCTCTCCCCTTCTTCTTGGATGGGCCTTCCTCTCTGGGCTAATTTAAAAGGAGAACTCTCTTAATTCAAAAGCAGAAAAGGAAAGTAATGGGAACATGCACACCACTACTGGTTATTTAATAATTCATCTCCCTCCCCACTTCTTTTCCTCTTTCACAAATGCCACAGTAGGGTGTCTATTATGTTTCTGGGTTTATACCCTTTTAGGTTCATTATAATTGGCTCTTCTCAGAATACTGTGACAAAGGTATTTGGAATCCCAATTGACTCAATTTTTTTAGTAGCCTTCAGTGAATGCCAGAAAACTGCAAAGACAAATTGAAAGTTGTAGAGAGCCAAAATCCAGAATGCCCATATCATCTTAGTATACCTTAACATGAAGTTTAAACAAAAATACGAGAAGAGCACACACTTGAGGATGTGAAGAGAACAAAACATTCCATCCTCCACTGAGCTCAAGTGAGATGAGGGTGGGAGGGTGGTTCTGCTGGGATGTGGATCTAAGTGGCACTTATTCTCATAAGTATTCGCATCTACTGATTTACATTAGGGCTGAAGGTCATCTAGGTGTATAGGGAACACTTGAATCATATCTCTATTTAGAGTTGAAGCCAAACACAAGCACGTCTGGTAGAACTATGGAAATAAAAGAAATGGACACCAGTATTCAGGGAGGGCAAGGAGACACCTCACAAAAGAAAACCCATTTTATGGGCTGAAGTCACTTAACTCGATGAGGCAGCAGGCCTGAGCATCAGGGAAGAGATGTGACTACAAGTGCCAGCATTTGGTAGGTTGGTACTTAAATCCATTCAGACAAAGATACCCTGGGTTATGAGTAAAGCCACCACACTCAACTCCACTACAGTTTGTTGTGATGTCCCTACCTGAATATTACTAGAAAGAAACAGTTCCTGTTCTTCTCTAGGGTTGCCTGAACTGGGAGCAGGCTGAAGCTCATCAGAAATCTTCACGGCTCAGCCAGACTCTGATGCTCCTGTGGGGTAAGTGCTCAGGAGATTAGAGCAGGCTGAAGGGTACTGAGCTCTGTGGAATGACCAGGAGGTCAGGGAAGGTGCTTCCTGACTGACCATGAGTCATGGTATATGAGGCAGCTCTCAAAATGTCATCAGACTAGAGTGAAGCTGCTGTCAGAACAGAAATTCAGAACACTGACATTGAGTTACTAATGTCAACACCATAAAGAATGGAAGTGTTAACCAAAATAATGAAAGTAGGCATTTTTTACTAGTTCTATGAAATGTATCCAACTTAATTTCAATAAGATTTATTTTATGCCATGTGTCTTATGTGAAAGACTAAGAACTAGCATTTGTAAGAGATAAGAAATTCTGGATTTCAACAAATCATCTCATGATCCCCTAACCCCACCCCCCCCAAAAAACTAATGTGATAGAGAAGTCACGGGATGCATAACTTAGATTCCTATCCTAGTTCTAGTCCAAGGTCTGATATTCATGGCTTTATTTTATTTTTATGTTATTTTATGTCAGATAATTTAATTAGTCTCTACAAATGGCTTAGTGGCCCCCCAAGGAGGAAATGATACAAAGAAGATGTAGACTGGAAACATATATGAACCTAACTGTTCTCTTCCACGGTGCCATCAGAAACTGGAGGGTGAAGAGGGTGAGACTGTGGCATGGAGGTCACATTCAGCCTCAACTTTATAGGGAATTCTACTAAATTTGAGTTAATTCTGAGCCTCAGTAGCTCAAAATAGAAGTTAGAAATGGAGATCTTTTTGCTTTTACCCAACAATCATTTCTATAGATGAAAGTAGTATTTTTCCAACTTACATCCAATCATTAATTCTTCCATATTTTTATGACATAAATGTTGGAAGCATTTTTGAGCTATTCTGAACTAGAGGCCTGCTGTGTACAGTACTGCTTGATTTATTATCTATTTATTCAAATGAAAAACCCAAGAGAGAATTATTATTTTCCTTAAATGTTTGATTGCTATGTCTTAAATTGGAAAGGAATTTTTAATGGTTGATAATGACACTAAATTGATCATTAATCTGCTTTGTAAAGATGAACTTTTATATAGTTATTCATTCTAACAGAAGGCTATAGCATATGATTCAATATTTGCCACAGAGTCCCTTGATTGTAGATTTCATTTTTCATTGTGCATTGCATACCTTCCTGGTTTTTATGTATATGAGCACATTCACAGAAAACTAATAATTAGCATTGTGTAGTACTCTTTAAAAGCAGCAGTTCTCTAAACTAGTGTGACAGGATGATGAATTTGGAGCCAGAGACATTAGGTCAGATCCAAATCCACTATTCATTTGGGATCCACAGGCAAGTTAAATGCAGTAAACTTGTTTCCTCATCGTCAAAATGAGAATGGCAACCACTGCTTTATAGGTCCTCTGTGAGGATTAAATGAGGTAATGAACCATAAAGAATCTGGCATCTATTGTTACAATGGAAACACGTTAGAGGGCAGAAATTCTCTTATAAAATGTAATTATTAAAGAACTTCTGAATAACTATGAAGATAAAAATCATGTTCAATAACTTCAATAATAATAAATTGGAATCTACTAATTTATTCTTGCAGATATCTATATAAACCATCAATATAGGATCCTGCCTTGGAGATCCAGAATTGGAACATTTTTGTCTGGAATATTTTAAAAATATAAAGTTTTTCCTTTTAAAGATCCCTCTTTTTCTAATTAAAAAAAAATTGGAAGTTAGAGGTAAATAACAGACTAACCCTAACCATTTACCCCCATTTTGATTTCTTAAAAATACCAGAAAATCTGTTTGCCAAACACACAGACACACAGAGCAGTGCTAGAAAACAAGAATTAGTGGAATTTATAAGCAAATATTTTAGTCTCTCCAGAAATAATAAAAGACTGACAGACAATATTGATGATGAAAACCGTAACACGTGGGTGATCAGTTCAGCCTATCCCATAGTCCCACCTTCCACAGCCCTACCACTAACTGTCCCCCAAAAACAACAGCAGTAGCATCCACCTGTGGTCTAGAAACCACAAAAGTAGAGAAGACTGGAAAGAGCCTTGGATGGTCAGTGCCTCAAGAAAACAGAAAGGGCCCACATCCAGAAGGGGCTCATTTGAATGCCACACCTGGTAGCACATGCCTCCTCTCCTCCTTCATTAGAAAAGACAGCCTAATAAACAGAAAACATATTTACAAATATGGTAGCAAAGAATCTCAAATATAAAAATGAGCATACAGAACAAACATTAAATACCTTCAAGAAAACTAACCCCATGAGAGAACGCGCCAAATTCAATAACTAGAATCACAAATGCCTGGGTTGGGGGGGGGGGGATAGAACAAACAGAAGGTAACTTTCAAAGAAATACAACATTGATCCTTCTTAATTGCAAATTCCATGTGTGTGAATTTGTCTACTGGCTAAAATCGTTTGTAAACCCCAAATCAGTACTCTGAGCACTTTTATGGTCATTCATGTATACACACAGTGGTGAAAATTTTGAGTTGTGTGACATCCACATTCCCAGCAGAGATGTCATACAATACTGTTTTCTTATTTCAACTTTTACCCTAAAAGAGGTATCCTTTTTGTGGTCTGTTTAGACACATTTCTCATATTTTTATGTTTTTTAATGGTGATTTCTCTATTCAAAATGAATCCCCAGCGTGGAACTGAAGGGTTGTCTAGTCTCGTGAGTGCCAGAAGCTGTCATGTGTTTTATGGAAAAAGTAATGTGTTATGTAAGTTTCATTCAAGCATGAGGTGTAGTGCTATTGGCTGCAATATCAATGTTTGTGAGTCAACAACATATCAAACAAGGCGTCTTCAACAGAAACACGTAGAAAAAATCCTATGTTGACTGGTTGATGAAATTGTAACCAAAAGCTCACAGGACGCTAACCCTGTCTTTCCCCCAAGAACAATGGTTTAGTATTTGTTAATTCACTAATTGTGACTACTTTATAGAGCATTTCTACTATGATTAATGAAAATTGACTGTATAATTAATATTATATACATAAGACAGGCTGTTACATTCAAAAGTAAGATCAGGGTGCATGAAAAAAAATTAGATCCTTAGGAAATAAATTCACAACTGCAGAAATTTTAAAATCAATATATACACTGAATAGCAAAATGAACACCAGAAATAGAATAAATTAGCAAGTTCCATCAAGCCAGAAATGCTCCCAAAGGCATAGCAAAGGGACAAAAACATGCAAGCTATGTAAGAGAAGTTTAAGATTGGAGAAAGGGATGGAAATTTTAACATCTGCATAGAAGTTTCAGAACATGAGAGAACAGAGAGTATTCCTTGAAAATCGAGGAAAGACATGGTTTCAGATTGCCAAGCTGAACAAGTACTCAATAGAATGAATTTTAGAGTCTAAATGTGGACACATTGTGGTAAAATTTTAGTACCCCAAAGATATGGAGAAATTTTAACATTTTCCAGAAAGAAAATGTTTCCTAGAAAGGACAGACTCATTTTAAATTCAAACTTGTTCAGTGGTATTCCTGAAAAAGAAAATGGAATGATATCTTCAAGGTTCAGAAAACAAATTTGAGCATGAATCCTATACCTGGTCAAACTAACATACAAAAGAAAATATTTTTTAATGCAAGGATTTTGTAATTTCATCACTCATCTATCCACTACAGAAAATTACTTAGGCACTTCAGCAAAACAAAACAAATTCATGGTAACTAGACATTTAGTTCAGTGGTAGATTACTTGCCTAACTTGTGAGAGGCCCTGGATTCAACCTCCATCACCACCAAAAAAAATGAAGGCATGAGACACAAATTACCAATTAATCTTTATCGGATATATAATACTATTCCAATAATTGTTATGTAGACATACAACCAAGTTTTACAGACTTCTTAGATCACCACATATTTTTTGCATTTTCTTTTTATGTAAATTTTTCATCTTTCTACATGCATGTTCTTAGTTCTTACCATGTTATGTACGGTAAGATATGAGTTGTGTTATTATAGTCATAAATACATATGTAGTAGCAACATGATATGTCCCTGATCCTAATCCAGAATCACCCCATCACCCACCCCAGTCTCTTGACTATTCTGCATTTTCTCCCCATAACAGATATGTATGTGTGTATATATATATATATATATATATATAATATGCAATTATTTAATTCTGGAAAATGCACAAGTATTATTTAAATAATAACTACAAACTTGGGGAAATAGATAAAGACTAAAGGGAAAACAACAGTCATATTTGATCTTGTAGTGTTGTAGGAGGATACTTCATGAAATCTACTGGCCAGCATTACCCCCTGGGAAATAAGCATTGCCATCCCTGGGAAAAGAATGCTTTGAATTTTTGTTTTGTTTTGTTGAGACAGGGTCTCACTTAATTGCTTAGTGCCTTGTTAAGTTGCAGAGGCTGACTTTGAACGTGGATCCTCTTGCCTCAGCCTCCCAAACCACTGGAATTACAGGTGTGTACCATTGTGCCCAGTTGAAAAGAATGCTTTAAAAATCCCAGGCTTAGCAGGTTCAAAAGAAAGGCTGGGAATGGTCAGTGTGGGAAGGAGCAAATAAGACATTTAAAGAGCTAAAGTAAAACTGTATTATCCTGTGAGACTAAAAAAAAAAAAAAAAAAAAAAAATCACAATCCTGCAAAATTTTTTTCAAAACTCAGTAACAATTCAGAACATCACTTTTCCTGCAAAATTTTTTTCAAAACTCAGTAACAATTCAGAACATCACTTGGAATTCCTGACTGCCAGTTGGGTTCAACCCAGCTCCTTTTTCTAATGTAACGTAACTAACATTTGAAACAGTTATGATCCTGTTCTGAACTAAATTAGAAAGCTGATATATTGCACCAAAAGACTGGAACAACACAAAATGGGTCAAGTTGAAAAGGAGAAACAACTACACATTTATTACCCTGTTTCAAGATGTATTTAAGAAACACAAGATTTAGCTCTGTAGTCACCGACCTGGCCTCTCGTTCCTAGCACTACTCTCGGCTGGTGCAGGCAGCACACCTGGGCAGCAGTTTCACACTGAGTTCCCCCAAAATGCTGAGAGTCTGATGAAATGCTTCAAGGATCCACTAACAATGCTGTGTTTTCACCCAATAATGAAGACAGTGTATCTGAAGGACCTTGTCGTTGCTTCTAATGGTTAGATAAAATGTTGCTTCCAGTAAGATTTCACATAGGAAAAAAGAACTCTACTGTCAAAAACACTTGAATTACTCTATAGGGAAGGGATGGACTTGTAATAAAAGACCTTGGTTTGAATCTCAACTACAATATTGTCCACGTGAGTATGAACTTATGTAATTTTTATGAACCCCAGTTTTCTCATTTGTTGAAATGAATTAATAGTTACCCATTTGATAAGTGATCATCAGAAAAAGGCTGTTTTGCAGATTAAATGAAATGCGCTGTGCCCAGCACTAATAGATGCTCATGAAATGCTGGTTCCTATGACTATCACATCCTATCAGCTATTGACATTAGGAGAGAATTCTGTGGAGTGAGTCCAGGCTAACTCTGCAGTGATGTATATTGAAACTGTGGACAATATTAAGCTAACAGGGTAACTCCTTTAAGATATCAGTATTCATACAGATGAAATAAAATCTAATTCCATTGGTTTTAATGTGAAACACTACAATTATTATAATTATCCTGAATTCCCATCCCTTTCAATGTTTTCAACTGTGCTGCTTATCTCAAGGTTAGAAGTTCCATCATGGACAAAAATACAGAAAAATATAAATTCCTTCCTGCCTGTATTCACATTTGTTTAATGCAAAAGATACCGAGAGTAAGAAGGTAAAGTGATATTTGCCAACAAGTAAAATCAGTCTAGTGGAATATAACAGTAGGTTTTCTTGGTGTAGAATTTGTGCACCAATCATTTGACAGAGGCAAAGTGAGTCGTTTTTCTTGTCAGAAGGATCTATTTGATTATGGCATTGAACTCTATCTTCTTTCTGAGTCAAACTTGAAAAGAATTTCATATCTTGGAATTTGTTTTGTTGTACAACAATAACAAGTCATTTTCATTTAAATGAAGCCACTAAATACAGTTGTTTTACTCTGATGCTTAATATTTATATATTGACCAAATATTCTCCCAAAATAAACTGCAAAATTCATAAGTAAATGCTGCCCATAGCAACTTTGTCTTGATCTTCTATACAGTGAGGTAAACCTGCACATGAATTATTAAGGATTTTCTTTGATACTAATAATGCTATCTAAAAATACATCCTCTATTTTTATCAGATATCCTCTTATGGAAATTTGTCTCTCCAATACGATCCCAGAATGTCCTCATGTGCTTCCCTGAATTTGTCCTAGCTGCAATCACCCTCACCCTATTAACCTATTTCCATTAGCCTTTCTGTAAGAAATCCTTTCAGTCAGGAATGACTCTGTATGCCAGCCACACCGAGCTGCACCAGACCTCTGAAGGACACAGACTGTCCTTAACAGGATTGGAAACGATAGTTTTGATTTATAAGTAGCAGTTAAAAGGTGAGCCTATCCTAGGTGCCTAACAGCAACTGCTCAATACAGTTTAAATTTCTAAAATCACCCTTCATTCAGCTGCTTACTGCCTTTGCAGCCCTTTTTGTGTAGTACCTGAATTTCCTTCCAAATTACCTGATCCATCTCAGCATACTGCCCCCCTTCCTGCTCAATAGAGGACCTTCAAAATCATTCCCACTTTTGTTATTACTATTGAACCCAAATCGGTAGTAACTTCCATTTCAATCTGAAAGGCAAGGCAAGTTAGAACAAGCAGAAGAGCACCCACCAAAGCGGGGAGCACCCTGAACTCCCAAGTTCTCACACAGGGTCCTTGAAAGTGCACTGGCAGCTTAGAATCTGAATGGAGAATATTCATACAGTGATGAAGCCCACCACGCCCAAGTGTATTTTGTAATTTGTAATCACAAGAGTCCTCTCTGTCCACCACAGTGACTGCCTGACTGCTGCTCGACCTTTTGGCACTAGCCAGGGCCAAGGGAGAGGGTTGGGCAGTCAGAGCACAAAAGCAGCTTTCTCTACCCCTCTTTCCATGAAAACTAAAAAGAAGAAAACATCCTTTTTTGCTGAAATTTTTCATAGACCAAGGTACCCATGGAGGCAGTTCTGATTGGTGGTCTCGGTAATTTACATGGATTTGTATTCCCCTCTCTTCTTTTTGGGAATTAACTACTATGGCAACCACTACATCAGAAAACATCTATGCTTACTAAGGAATATTGTGAGAATGTTATACATTCTTTTAAAAAGGGGGGGGCAAAAAACATGCTTAAAAGTAAATGGAAGTACATTAAGAATGATGTTTTATTTAGTTTTTATTAGTATATACTGGGAATTGAACCCAGGGATATTTAACCACTTAGCTACATCTCCAGCCCTTTTATATTTTGAGACAGGGTCTCACTAAGTTGCTGAGACTGGCCTAGAATTTGTGATCCTTCTGCCTCAGCCTCCCAAGCAGTTGGGATTATAGGCATGCACACTGGCACCTTGCTGTGATACTGTTTTAAAGATAATTCACTAGAATTTGGAATGCTTCATAGAGTTTGCTTATAGGAAGAAAATAAGGAGAAGAGTTCAAGCACTAAATATGGCAGACACTGAGAAAGTATTTAAAATATTTAAAGTTTATAATTCCTGACAATATACAAATGTCCAAGACATTATGATGTGAGATAGGAATTAATTATTAAGGGCATATCTCAATATGCTTCATATTCATAAATATCAATAGAAGTCTCTACAATTTCTAGATAAAAGCACAAAAAGCAGGAGTCAAACAAGTTCTGAGCTTGCCCTGAGAGCTTTAACAGCAGCCGAATAAAAAATCTGGTATCTCCAGTTTTCTGAACAGTAGCTCCAAGAAGTCCAGCAAGAAGGTGCGGGATAGTAAAGAACATGGGATGGGTCAACTCTACTATTTCCCGTATTTTAAACTTCATATGCCTTCATTTTCCTCTGAAATATAGTTAATAACAATTGAAAATTAAAATAAATGTCTAGTTTGTTCCTGCAGCTGGTGTTTATAAATCATAGAACTGTTTTTCCCACAGTCCTGGGAGCTGGGAATTCCAAGATGAAGTAACAGCACATTCAGCATTGGAGAGAGCTGCTCTCCGCTTCCATGATGTGCCTTCTTGCTGCAGCATCACATAGTGGAATGGCAAAAGGGTCAAATGCTGTGTCCTCACATAAAGGAGGAGTTGGGAGAACTAGGTAGTTTTTTTTTTGTTTTTGCTTTTTGTTTTTTTGTTTATAAAGGGCATTAATCCTATTGATGAGGGTGGAGCAATCATGGCCTAATCACCTTCCAAAAGTCCCACCTCCTCCCAAAAGTCCTCAACTTGGGGTTGAGGTTGCAACATAAATTTTGGAGGGACATAAACACTCAAACCATAGTAGTATATTGGGCAACAATAGTGGAAAACAATCAGGTATTTTCCCATCTTGATCCAGAGGTCCCTCTTCATAGATAGCTTCTCATAAACCAGCAATAATTAAGCAGATAACTAGCTGCAACAGTTCCTTGATACGGCATGAAACCAGTCTGGAAGCACTTCGAGTGTTCCCACCATCTATAGAAATCCAGAGTGAACTACAGAGAAGCCTGGATACATTCCACCCTACCTTCCCTGCCTCATACCATTAATTACATCTATGTGTCAAGTAAAAAAAAAAAAAATCCCTGTGGGTGACTTGAATGCATTTGGAATGTAAAGACTATCAAATGATGTGCCAAGAAGTGACTGAACCATAAGAGAATGAACATGATAGTGTCTAAGCCATTAGTCAACCATGAGCTTAGAGAGAAATGGGTCACATTCACAGTGAAAACAAATCAAGCAAACTGAAGAATATCTTTGGGGATCTTCAGGATGAACCAGCTGCAGCTATGCTATGTCTGAGGTTGGGATCCTTAGAGAACAACCACCTGTGCACTATGATTGTTTTCTTAAGATATACATTAGCATTCTTTTAATAAAATGAAAGGAAGTAAATTGCTTTTTGAAAGACTTTCTTTTTTGCTTTTGCAACCTAAGCAAAAATAGACCTAAGTTCTGATATATGACAGAGAAACAGTTATAACCATACCTAAATCAAATACTTTACTAGGTTCAAACAGGTCTGATGACTCCATAGCATCAAAATCAAGCAAAGGGCAACAGTAATTATAATCGCAAATGTGTGCTGAATGTTAACCATGGGCCAGGTGCTGACAATATACCCTCCTAATATCCCTGTGGAACAGAAACTAGTACAGTTTCCATGTGACAGTGGAAGGGATAGAGATTAAAAGGGCAAAGGACTCAAGCCCAGGCAGTCTAACCCAGAACTACTGCCCTTGACCCTGTTCTGTCCATGCCACTTTGAGAATTTCCCTGGAGAACTCTGAGTGCTATACACAATGGGTTATTTTACTCCATAATGAGTCAGATTCATTCACTTGCTCAAAAACACTTTCCAAGCACCCACTGTGACAGAAATCTGTGCCAGAACTGTAGGGAGTTAGTAAGAGAAATAAGATTGGGCCCTGCCCCCTCCACCTCGGTAGCCCACAGACTAGTAGGAAGACAAGACAAAAGTACAAACAAGTAGATTTCAGGGTAATCTGTGATCACCAGTTAGAAAGGATAAAGTAATATGAGCATTAGTTCTAACTATTACCTTCCCTAAGACAGGTTTTGCTATTTAGGCACCCACTGGGAAGCTAATTTAGCATTAAGGCTTAGCAAAATTCTGCCTGGGCCCTGTGGTTTGAATCATAGGGAAAAAAACTTAAAGTCCATATTCAAATTCAAAACAGCCCAAAACACTGAAAACAGTATTCCCAAAAAATGACTTCAGGGTACTTCTACACACCAGGAAGATATAAAATTGTCACACCCAGTTCAGTACTAGGAGGTATCCACCAGGAAGTTTCCTTTCCAAGGAGGTATCCACAGGGAACTGTTGGTAGGGGACTGAATATGGCAGAGACACACCCCTCGCTGTTCTGGCAAGATATCCACCATGATGCGCTGGCTCCTGGGCCCCAAGCCTCCAGAACCAGAATTACCTGAGCCCCAGAGGATGCCAACCATAGAACTGCATGTTTTGGATCTAGGAATTAGACCAGAGATAGAACATAACGCAAGCAAGGCCAAAGCCATTTTTTGGACTCACAATAAGGTGGTGGAAGAGCAAAGCCTCTTTCCAATGCACTTGCTCAGTCAGAGGAAGCGAGTCCTACCTTCCTCAAAGAATCCGTCAGCAGAACAGCAGTAACAAACAAAATAGGTAGAACCAAATGATGGAGCAAAAAGCAAAGTCCCATTAACACCCTTTCAGCCCCTGGATCCTGCTACCTTGGACTTCCTAAAATCACAAGACAATTGCATGTTTGTTCATCTCAGCCT
This sequence comes from Aplodontia rufa, assembly GCA_004027875.1. Lineage (NCBI taxonomy): Eukaryota > Metazoa > Chordata > Mammalia > Rodentia > Aplodontiidae > Aplodontia > Aplodontia rufa. The sequence continues at coordinate 18,338 of PVKS010010675.1, forward strand.
GAATTGGGTTTTCTGTCATATAGAGGAAACAAAATGATACAGACTAATCCCTCCAAGAATGCTGTGGGTTTAGAATGAAACAGGTACAAGCCCTAGTCGTGCCACTCAGCATCTATGCAGCTTTGCACAACTTAGCAGATTTCTCTGGCTCAGCATCTTCATCGTTAAAATAGAGATGAAGGTGTCTGAGGATTAAACAAGATAATACATGTAGAGCATGTGGCAGAGTGATTGATTCATGGTAATTCCAGGGTATCTAAGAGTTGATATCACTATTACCATCATCATCATCACTAAGGTTAATTTTATGTGTCAGTTTGGTTAGGGTATGGTGCCCCATCATCTGGTCAAGCATTAGTTCATGAAGGTGTTTTATAGATGTGATTAACATTTATAATTAATTGGCTTTGAATAAAACAAACTTGATAATATGAGTGGCTCTCAATCAGCTGAAGGTCTTAAAAGCCAAAAGAGGCTTCTCAGAGAATAAAGAATTCAGCCTCCAAACTATAACACAGAATCCCTGCCTGAATTTCCAGCATGCTGGCTTGTACTACAAATCTTAAACTTGCCAATGCCCCCTAGTACATGAGCCAATTCCTTAAAAGAAATCTTTCTTTCACACATATATCTAAATATATATTTTATATAAAGTGTGAACAGGCTGATCCTGTTGGTTCCGTTTCTCTGGAGAATGACTGATCCAGTCATCATGACTGGCTAGCTGTTCCCCAATACCTTTGCAGTACTGTTCAGAGCAGTATCCACACTGCAACCATGATGAGCTCACTGAAACAACTCTCCAGCATACTTGATTGACTTCTGCAACCATTCTCAAAGGCATAAGAAATGTCCAAGTCGTCTTGATCAAAATCCTAAGTTTGTCATTTCATGGTGGAACACAGGAACACAGAGAAAACTAATATCCATGGCTTACATTTTTCAACTGCTGATATAGTCCTAATTTATGATTAGAAATTCATCATGGGAAATAACTGGTCTGGAGGTCTAGCTCTCACCTCAAATCTGAGTATCATATTGTTTTCCCAAGGACCCATTTTTTTCCAAAGCATTAAGTCACTGTGCTTTCATCAATTGATTTGGAGGGGATTTGTTTGTTTTTAAGCAATGCACAAAGAAAACTGATTGGCCCTTCCCTAATTAATATATATTGACAGCTAAAATTATACACCAAGGCTCTGGTATAGAAATTGATTCAGAGTGAGGCAGCTGAAAGCAAAGCACTATGTCCACTGATGCAGAGCAAAGTCTTCCATGTTCAGCAGGGAGCAGAGTCCACCTGCCTTCTTCCTCCACCCACACTCTGAATGGCATTTCTATGTTAACTCTCATTTATTGCCCATCCAGGGGTCAGATTCTGTGCTAATCATTTCATCCATTTTTTTTTTCTTGATTACATTTTCCCACTATCCCCTTTCCTACCAGAAAACACTCAAAGCAGCATGTTTCTGGAATGGAAGAGATGAAAGTTACATATTTGGGATGAAATGGGAGTAGAAGGAAACCCTGCCAAATGTCTCTTAAAAGCTGCAACATCTGCTAACTAAAAATAGCAGCTTACACAGCCCAAGGAAAGAATCTGTTTTTTCTTTCAAACTCTGTCTTGAGAAATCTATTTCCATGAATCAGTTCATCAGCTATTGATTAGTTTCTCTAATTAGCTTCTCTAATGGCTGCAACAGAAAATACAAGGCTTCTTTGTAGGCAGCAAATGGAGTGAACCGGACCCAGCATGTGTCTATGCCCCAGACAGAAATTCTGACCCCAGAATGTGAAGTCCAGTGGAAGCACAGCCATCCCTTCATCATTCATTCCCTTCATTCATGGACAATATTCACTGATTACAACATCTACCATCTGGCAAGCACTACTATGATTAAAAAAGAAAGAAAACAAGACAGACGGATGCCCCCACCCTAAAAGAATACACCTGCTTTCATCTGGGGCTTCCAGGTATCTCTCTGCTGAATCCTCTTGCTATACGGAAGTCTCAGGTGTTTGGAAGCCTCTGCTCCCAGCAACTCCCAGGGACACAGCTCCTTTTCTGCCAGTTCCGAAGTGCCAATACCCTTTCTCTTCTTCTTAGCCAAAAATAAGCATTTCTTGCCCTGATTTCTACTTCTGCTCCTTCCAGGAGCAAAGATTACTAGAAATTTTTTGGCAACACAATAATTACAAAGAATTCCAAAGAAAAACTGATGGTACCATAGCTATACTTATGATTTTCATTTGATTCTCAATTGCCAAACTATTAAGGAACTAAGAAAAAAGGTTCTCTCTATTCTTGGACCTCTTCCTTCAATATTTAATAGGCTGAACATTAATGATTACAATGGCTAACATGTTTCAGGCATGTTGCCAAGAACTTTAAATATATTATCTTATCATCCTCCTCAATATTCCTATGAAGTAGGTGTTCTTATTCTAACTTTGAAGGTGACGAAACTATAGTTCAGAGAGTTCAGATAACTTTCCCAGGGTCACAGGATTAGTACACTAAATGAAATCAAACATGGACCACCATCAAACCTGATTCACCTTTTCCTTGTGTGGTAGTTACCAATTAAAACCCAGGGTTTCAGAAAGTAGAGGTTATGAGGTTGTCAAAATTCTCCACTTGTCCCCTGTCTCCTTGCTGAGTTCCTTAGCCTCGCTATACTCAAGTCACTGTTTACACAGCAGGCAGCCAGATCTTAGGAACCTGTAAATCACTGATGCTGCCCTTCTGCTTAGAGTCTCCAATGCTGCTCAGTCTTAACACAAAGCACACACAACTTAACAAACTTCCAAAGTCTTGCATGACCTGGCCCCTACCTACTCCTCCTGCTGCTGACATCTCGCCCTCTCACATGTGGCTGTGGCCTGTGGAACCTACTTTATTTTCCAGCATATGATTTATCCTCCTCACAGGTTTCTGACATGTTGTTTTCTCCCCGCAAAACAAAAGGGAACAAAATATTACATAGAGGAGAGACAGTCTTTTCAACAAATGGTGCTGGACAAACTGAATAGCCACTTGCAGAAAGTTGAAATCAGATCCACATCTTTATCCTTGCACGAGAATCAAATCAAAATAGATCAAGGAGCTAGGAATTAAACCAGCTACCTTGCAACTGATGGAAGACAAATTAGGTCCAACACTTCAGCATTTGGGAGTAGGCAAAGACTTTCTCAACATGTCTCCTAAAGTGAAGGAAGTTGTCCAGTCCCAGCCGGCAGGAACTGGACGGCTCTCATCGGTGGTTGACTGGGAATGAAGTAGACCCACCGGCCCTGAGTTCTCCAAGCACTTCACTTTTCCCTTTACCTCGGCTAAAGGCCTCCAAACACTTCCGCCTTCTCTCTTTTAGAGGCAAGGTGTTAAAACATTACATTTAGAGTCAAGGCTATTCACATTTTCTCTCTTTAGAGTCCCCGTTTCTACTGCTGCACTAGAGTCCCTATTTCTACCACCAAGGCTTTTCTTCCTCTCTTACTGCCTGCATGTTAAGTTTCCTTTTCTGCCTCTGCTGCTGCTTCTCTGTCTCGTTTCTTCTGCTGCTCTTCTCTGTCTCTGCTGCCGCTGCTTCTCTGACTAGTGGCTACTACTCTGTCTCCTATCGTTTCTGCCGCCTGCATGGGAAGGTCTCCTCTCACCAGTGTCATCAACTAGAGTCATCTTCCTCTCACTAGAGTCATCTACATCTCTCTCTGTAAGCCTGGTATATATGTTACAACAACCAACAGGGATACAGTACAAACACATTCAACCAATTGTAACAAATGAGCAGCCAAATAGCTTAGTCATGCGGTCAGGCAGTTTACCAATTACAAACCATCTGGGCCTCTTAGAGTTGTTTACCACCAATTCTTTTATAAGCCAGCTGGGCCCTCCACAGAGTTGTTTATCACTAATTCTTTTCTCTGGCGTCATGTTGGCCTCAGTCGCCAACAGGAAGTAAAGTCAAAATTCAGTGATTGGGATGCGATAAAGCTAAAAAGCTTTTGCACTGCCAAGGAAATAATCAAAAGAGTCAAGAGGTTTCCTACAGAAATGGAGAGAATCATTGGCTGTGATTCCTCTGACAGGGGCCTCATATCCAGAATCTACAAAATCCTCAAAAATCTCAACTACAAAAACACTAACAACCCAATCAATAAATGGGCCAAAGAACTAAATAGAAACTTCTCAACAGAGGACATTGAACAAGCCAATGAATACATGAGAAAGTGCTCTAAATTACTAGTAATCAGAGAAATGCAAATGAAAACTACATTAAGATATCACCTCACACCAGTCAGAATGGCAAAGATGAAGAAAATCAACAATAATAGATGCTGGAGGGGTTGTGGAGAGATAGGCACACTAGCACACTGTTGGTGGAACTGCAGACTGGTACAGCCCCTCTGAAAAGCAGTGTGGAGAATACTCAAAAAATTAGGGATGAGCCCACCATATGATCCTGCTATTCCTCTCCTGGGTATTTTTCCAGGGGATTTAGAATCAGCACATTATAGGGACACAGCAATATCAATGTTCACAGCATCTCAATTTACAATTGCTAAATTATGGAAACAACCCAGATGTCCCTCGGCGGATGAATGGATCCAAAAACTGTGGTACATATTTACCATGGAATTTTACTCAACAATTAAGAAACAATGATATTGAAGCCTTTGAAGGTAAATGGATGGCTATGGAAGAAATTATGCTGAGTGAAATCAGTATAACCCAGAGAACCAAGGGTGGAATGTCTTCACTCATCTGCGGAGGCTAGAGCTAGACCCTGGCCATTGAGAAAGGAGGTGTAGTATCATGTTTTAAATCCGGATACGGTGTAATGTCATACAACCTAATACATTTTTAGAGATGTTTTGGGAAGGGGAGGGGAGGGATAAGGGTGGGTAATTGTGGGGGCTCTTGGGGGTAAATCTAATTTTCAGAATCTATATATACATATTATTTCATTAGAAGCTTGCGTGATTGTTCAATAAGTTTCTGAATAAAAATAAAGAAATACACTATTCCCTATAACCTCCACCACCACCCACCACCCACACAAATACACTCCTCCCTTTATCCTGGCCATGTCTTCTTTCTCTAGTTTTAAGTTTGGCTGAAATATGCTCAGATGCATTCCTCAACCTTTTGTGTTTGATGATCCCATGGTTTTCTATTATATAGTGTAAGACCTTTCATATAGCCATGCCTTTCACCAGCCTAGCATAATGCAGGCCTGGAATAAATGCTCATTGAAAAAAATGACTAAATGGATGATATAAAAAGAGCCTTTTACTCAGCACTCCAGTTTCCTCAATATATATGTCTAAATCCAAGTCACCTCAAAAGGTGCTACAAACTAGTGTGGATATCCAAGAGATCTACCAGTTATGAGAGTCCATTCTTTCTACACTCCGTAGAAACCTATCCTCCATGTCATAGACTGGAGCAACCCTGCCCCAGTTCTTCCTTGACAGAGGTGTCCAGACTGGAAGACTTGAGGCCTGAACGGTATGCAAAGGAACTATTTCATTTCAAAGAAGTGAAAAATTATGAATCACTTAGGGATGCTTTCAGCCACAAATTAAATAAATCTCAACTTGGCTTAAAGAGGATATTAACTATCTCACATAATGAAAGTCTAGCAATAGGACAAGCTATTGCCATGAGATACTGCAGTCAAATGCTCAATATTATCTTCAAGTACCTAGTCACTTACCCTCTCTCCACTCTGTTATCTTCAGCATCACCGACATCCTAAGATTGGCTTCCTTCAAGGTCTTATGGTGGTTGCCTATAACAGCCAGCAGCAAGATGGCTACTTCCTTTATGAAATCCAGCAAGGGGAAGAGAAGTCTCTTTCCCCCACCATCAGATGTAAGTCCTGCTTTTCAATTTGATTAGGCCCACCTGAGACCCTACCCATCCCAAGACCAACAACAATCTCTGGAGTCCAGGAGGATGCTATGAACTAATTGGCTTCTATTAACCATCTGGAGTGAAATGGATCCACTAGCTAAGGGGAACAATGGGAGATTTTGGAGTGGAGAATTTCTAATGCCAATGATAAAAGGGAATGAACACAATTGCATTTCTCTCTCCGAGATGACTCCCAAAATGTCACATGTAAACACTCTATATTGCATTTGAATGTATGGCTACAATTCTTCTTGCTGGTGCCAGCTGCTCTTCAAGATAAGCGTCTTCTGCAGTCACATTTATGTTGAGTCAGCATTTAACATTTTAGAGGTTTATTGCTTACAGCAGCTATAGAAACAGATTCTCTGGACTCTGCCGAGAGGCAACATGAATAACATCAAGAATGTAAGTCAAACAACTTCATTACTCTTTAGTTTTTTTTTTCTTGCAGGGAGATCTTTGATATTACAAAGCAAGTTTCCATCAGTCCACACTGAATAAAAAACTCTGCTTTAGTGATGCAAGAAAAAGTGGAGAGAGGGAAAGTCAGGTTGTAATAATTAGCAACCCTCTGGCACTGCCCTATTCCTCCAGGTTTCACATTTGTGGAGAAGGAAATTAAAAACCAATTAGGACCAGGTGCAGTGGCACACACCTGTAATTCCAGTGACTCCGGAGACTAAGGCAAAAGGATTACAGTTTTAAGGCCAGCCTCAGCAATTTAGTAAGACCTTCAGCATCTTAGCAAGAACCTATCTCAGAGTAAAAAATAAAAAGGGCTGGGCATGTAGCTCAGTGGTAAAGTGTACCTGGATTCAATCCCCACTACCACCCCCCAAAAAGGCAACTAGGCTAAGTACACTTAGAAAAAATGTGTATGCCAATTCCCACTCAATTCCAGCACCGATAACTTGTTAAGTTAGATCAAGCCCACCTTGGCAGGATATATCTAAATATATAGAGGTATCTAATAATTCCTTGGTTGGTGCTCTAAGCAGGATCTTTAACTTCTAAACTCTTTCTGCAGGGGTTATTTGCACAGGACTTAAGTGCATAAAAATGACTGCTAAAAATGGCTGGGGTGTGATTGTTTTTGAGGCACATGAGGAAGAAAGATTATACAAAAAAAATTTTTTAAAGAAAGGGGACAGTGAGATGTCCGGTCCCAGGCTGCAGGAACCGGACAACTCTCTTTCAGCAACTGACTGGGAATGAAGTAGACCCAATGGCCCTGGGTTCTCCAAGCACTTTATTTCTCCCTTTACCGCGGCTAAAGGCCTCCAAGCGCTTCCCGCCTTCCCTCTTTTAGAGGCAAGGCCCTTAAAACATTCTTTTTAGAGTCAAGGCTATTCACATTTAGAGTCCCTATTTCTGGGGCGGGGGCTACTACCTGCATCTTCTACCGCTGATCTCTCTGCTGTCTCTGCTGCTGCTGTCTCTGCTGCTGCTGTCTCTGCTGCTGCTTCCCGCTTCTTCTTTGCTTCTGCCTTCTGCTTCTACGCTTCTCACCTGACTAGTCGCCACTCTTATTTATCCATTACAACAACCAATAGGGGTATAGTGCAAACACATTTATCCAATTGTAACAAATGAGCGGCCAAATAGCTTAGTCATGAGGTCAGGCATTACGTCACTAAGGAAGATACAAGCCAGCTGGAACAGAGTTGTTTATCACCAAATCTTTTACAAGCCAGGTGGGCCTCATGTTGGGGTCCAGTCCCCAACAGTGAGAGAGAGAAAGAAAGAAAGAAACAAGTTTTATTTAGTTTTTCATATAACTTTCATTCCTCGGACACTTCGTTGTGTATGTGGTGCTGGGGTTTGAACCTGCGGACCTGTGCATGCCAGGCAAGCGCCGTAAGCCGAGATGCCGCTCCAGCCCCTATACAAATGTTTTCAAAATAAACTTTGTATGATTTGTCTAAATATCTTTGAGCTGTATTCCCATGTATAATCAAATATTTTAAGAAATAGAGGGGATTTAGGGACCACATATTTCAAATAATTTGTTAAAATTCTCATAGCTGTCTCATAAATATATTCACAGACACTTATTGATTGACCTCTGAAAATCTGGTGAGGTGATGCTGATTCCCACTGGTGGAGATTTCTGGACATACTTCAAAGACACTAAAGTTGATCTCCGGTGTTCTCCCATGCCTGTGTGAGCTTATAGTTCTTGACAGGTACACCTTCCCCCACTGTAAAAATTCACCCAGATCTGCCTTTAGGTCTAATGTCCCATGTTCCAAAGATGCTTCAGGTAATGCTTCTATCCTTTCCTGTGACTGATTTCAGCTCTTAAGAGAAAAATCTAATTGGTTCCTGAAATAAGAATGTATTAGATTAAACCATAACAGAGAGCAGAAACCTAACCTTATGTGTTTGATCTCCTAACCACACTTAGGACTAGGCTTTCCTTAAAGCAGATATGCAAAGGATATCAAATCTAATTTTTATTAACCTTCACAAAGTGATGCACATGAAGAGGAAATTTAACTTAACTTCTAACAGATATAAATTATTTAGGAAGATATTTGTGAATGGGAATAAGCAATGTTGTTCTCCCTTCCCCTTGCTTACTTTGAAACTAAGATCTTCTAACTTCCAGACAAAGCTCTTAACTCTCCTTCTCCAACCCACTAGAAGTATATCATTCACTCATTCAACAAACATTATCTCCTCCAAACATCCTTTGTAATAGAGTATCAAGTTGTGAGAATTTCTTTGTTATTAAAAAAAATGCATTTTAGACTCAGGCCCTTTTACCTGCTTGTCCAGCAGCAACTAAAATGGAAAAGAATGGTTGGATGCTATGTCACACCCCTGTAATCCCATTGACTCTGGAGGTTGAGATGAGATCACAAGTTCAAGACCAGCCTCAGCAACTTAATGAGGCCCTCAGCAACATAGTAAAACCCTGCTTCAAAATTTAAAATAAAAAGGGCTGGGTATGTGACTTAGTGGTAAAGCACCAAAGGGTTAGCTCCATAGTACAAAAAATAAATAAATAAAAAATAAAAAAAAAAATAGAAGCAAAAGAATCCTCAGGTTCCTAAATCCAACACACTACTTTCTATGTGGGACATGATGACAATTTGGCTAAGAAAACATTTGCTGTTCTTGTTGTCTTAATTTACCAACAATTGCCAAATAAATTTCAAACCCTCTCCACTGGGTTCATTCTACCTACATGCCCATTTACACCCACATACACTTTTTACATTCACCATTTTCTTTGATAAACTGATATCCAAAAGAGGAATATGATACCCTTGCTGTAAATGTTTTAAAAGATGCTTTTCTTCTGTCATCATGCAAGGCTTACTCTCAGGTTGAAATTAACTTTTGACACCAGAAGATAAGGTTTTTCCATATTGGATACAATTGAGAACATCTATCATCATTAGAATTGCAAATGACTGGTTTTCTAAGACCATTGAAAGCCCCTCATTACTTATACTTTGTTAGGCTTGAGAGCACCCAGCTTTTACTAGGGAATGTCATCCCAAAATAAATAAATAAATAAATTAGATGTAGAAATAAGTGAGAAGCATAAAAAAAAAAAAGAAATTTTGCCTGAAAAGTACTAAAATCACACAACCATTTAGAGTCAGAATGGATAAAAGACAGCACAACTTCAGTCAAGTCACTATACTCACTGTCATCGGCAAACAAATGAAATGTCATAGAAAAACCACACGTGGTTCCGGGAAATGGAGAAAAAAAATCCTTATGGAATGGCTGTTCAATAGGCACATTCACACTTTTAAATATAACTACCTCATAGGTAATTCCACACTGAGTAGTTTTATTTTCTCTTAGGTGATGCCAATTCAGTGTGGTTCCAAAATAAAATTTAAAAAAATACATTTAAAATAAAGCATTCTTCCTGAACCTACTCTGAACTCCCTCATCCACTCACTCCCAAAAAACACTGCAAAAAAAGTTGGAGGATGTTGTCAAATTAGGAAGACAAGTTACAACAAATGGAAAACCATACTCTACTCCATCAGGCTGTGTGTGTGTTTGCGTGTGAGAGAGAGAGAGAATAGAGCAAGACAGAAAAAGATGAATGGGGGAAAACTCTTTACAAGTATTATCTAATATACAGTATTTGGGAATAATATGTATGATCTGTGATATGTATTTAAATATTTATATCCCCAGAAAGAATCAGACAGAAAAAGAAGACAAAGAAAAGGTCAAGATATTACAGATTGATTGTCTTCATTTGTGTATCTTACTTGGGAACTAATCAATCCAATGACAGTAATAACCCTAGATTTTATGACGAAATCAAGAGACAGCATTTAGGGGGTGCCTGCAGGTACTTCAGTTACTCCATCTGCCCATCAGTGGATGGGGTCAGTACAGTAGTCTTTGTAAATATTGTGCTCCTGCCATGCAAGCACAATTTCAAGACATGGTCCCTGAGCCCTCGGCTGTCAAGATGGAGGGATCCCTAAACAAAATAATCAGGCTCAGCTCCATTCCAGCACTCACTGGGTGGTGGTAGATTCTTTTTGGTTGGTTATTGTGACTGTTCAGACTTACCCCGCAATTAGCTAAAAACTGATTCACAATTTGCAAGGACAGATTATTCCCTCTCGGGTTGGACTGAACGGCACTCACCAGGCTTGGCAGTTGTGGAGGGAAATCAGCTCTTTGGGGGCAGCTACATATGACCTTCCTAACTCTCTCTGCCTCCACAGGCACCCTCCTGAACAGCTCACCGCATCCTCTGCTCTCCTCACTCACTTTGCGCCCCACAGCTTCTTCCCCTGCTGCAGGTCCCACCCGGGCATTTTCTGCAAGCGCCCCCGCCCGCCAGCGTGGGCGGTCTGGAGGGCGATCTGCAGGGAAAGGGCCCCTCTGAGAGCGCAGTGTTCCTCCTGCCTGCAGCAGGATCCAGATAGGGACAGAGGCCCCAGCCAGCCCCGGGAACCAGGCTTCACAAAGGACTCCACTGATCCTGCAGGCATCTGGGTTTCCCCTCATTAGCACATTAAAGCTGCTCTGTCCCCTTCCCTCTGAGCCGCTCTGTCCACCCTGCTGCCGGCCTCCAGGGAGCCTTTCAGCCCTTGCTCATTTCCAAATCTGCGGGTTCAAGAGCCACTAACCCTTTCCAGAAGCCTGTCAAACTCTCCTTGACACCCCACAGGTACCCCTAAGCCCCATCACTCAAGAGGCACAGGCAGATGCCTGGTGCCACATGAGGCCTCCCAAAAGGAGGCTTTGTTTCTTTAAAATAAGTAAATAAATATAACTAGCTTAACACACACACACACACACACACACACATACACGTTGACATAGACTAGAGCCTATTCACAGATCGGTGGGTTTCACTTCAAACCCTGAGAAGGCTCATAACACAAGTGGCAGGGCCAGAGTGGAGACGGGAGTGGAAGTCCACTGGGAGATGAGGAGGCCGGTGTGCAGGAATCACAGCCTCCATCAAGCCAGGAGAACCCAGCCTCTCCTTTTAATTTTGTGAGCAGGATCAAAATCGCATAGTGCTTGGCAGCTTTCCAAGCCCTCTCCCTGATGCTATTTCATTTAAAAATTCCAAACATCCCAATAGGAAATGAACTAGGATTATTTTACCTAGTTTACAAATAAGAAAACTGAAGCCCTCACAGGTTGTCACAGATCAACTTCTCCAGAACAGATCAACTTCTCAAGAGGACACCATCACTCTAGTGGCCCAGACAACCCCTTAAATAAAATCTTAATTCCCTCTTCTCTCACCCACTCCCAAACACAGTCACAAAACAAGTCTTACTGAGCTCCCTCAAACACTTTCTGCCCCAGCACCCTCACTTCTTCACATCTGAATTCACCAAAGGTTCTGGCTTATGTTTGGGCTCAAATCTGTTTCTGAGTTAACCCTTTCCAAGGCAGATTCTAAACACTAGTGGCTTTTTTTTTTTTCAGTCCAATACATCCCCTACCACATCCTCAAATGTCATATTTACTCATAACACTTAGTGTGTTTCCTTTCTGACTCTTCAAAATGACTATTTCCCACATTTCTCTGTACAAACATTCTCCAACCCACCCCCAGCACCTAGCACCTTCAATTCACAGTTGAAATCCTTACCTCAAAGTTCTCCAGCAAAAGAAGCCCCTAACAGAAATTGCCTTCCATTCCTACCCCCAAATCTACCAAAGGAACTTCACTGAGGCTTACTCTCTGCCTCCTGTGCTATGGAGAGTGATTGTCTCCTCTCAAAAGCCAACCCCTAATCCTATGCCTGGATCCCATCATCTGCACTTTCTCAAGGTCTCCCTCCTTGCTATGCATAGGCAGTTTTCCCTTCTCCATACACCAATCCAAGCAGCGCAGAGACCTGATATTAAAAGGCCCTTTCTTCTGCTCCTTTTGAGGAAACACATCTCAAAAATGGTGTTTTGACTCCTACTTTATGTTCCCTCCCAAGCCACCGTATCCAGGTTTCTGTCAGCATCACTCCTCTGAGTCTGTGCCTGACATTCCCCAAGGCCCCAGTCACTGGTCATTTCACTGCCTGCTAGAAATGTTTTCTTCTCTTGGCTCTGAACACTACACTCCCTTGGTTTCTTCCTATTTCAGACCACACTTCCCACTTTTGCTGGGTCCTCCTCCTGTCTGACTCAAACATTGGTGTGCTCCCCCATCATTCTCAGGATCCCTCTTCTCCTCTATCCAGGACCCAAGTCCAATGCCAGGCTCTAATTTCTCCTCAGAATTCCATACACCAGCTTTCATTTGACATTTCCACTAAACATCTCTAAATTAACTTATCAGAAATAAACTCTTGAATTTCTACCCACAAATGCGTTCATCTCTCATTCTTTCTCATCTTACAAGAAATATGGCACCATCACTCACCAATTGCTCAAGCCCCCCAAACAGAATTTTTCTTGATTCCTCTCCCTTATCAAATCACTCAGCAAACCTCAAGGACTCCACTGCCTGACGCAAATCTCTCCAAAGTAAAACACATTCTCTCCACCTCCATTGCTGCTGGCTCAGTCCCACTTTTAACATGTCTTTCCTGAAGTAGTCACACAACCTCTCCCACCATCCATTCTCCAACAGCAGCCAGAGTGGTCGTTTCAAAACATTAACCCAATAATTTGTTTATAATCTTCCATTTGTTCCCCATCTCCTTAAAAGTGGCATTGCCTCCCTCTCTGATCTGCTAGCCACATGACTAGCACTAACCTGATGCTCCCACAATGAGGACCCCCACCCCATGATTAGGTGCACTCCTAGAATACAACTCATTGTTACTCCTACCATTCTCCCCTGCTTCTTGCAACACAGTCTGTCTTCTTCTTCTTTTTTTTTAGGTCATTATGCTGCTTAACTCATCTCAGTATCTCTGCCTGGGATGCCATCCCTGCTCTCCCTCCAGTGGCCAATTTCTTCTTGCCATTCTGATCTCAATCAGTTTCAGTGTCACCTGGGAGGCTTCTTCTATCCACTCAAGTTAAAGTACCATGCATTACCTCCCTCACTTCACCCCACTTTAATTCTCAACATAATATGTGCTACTAATGAATAGCTTTCCTGTGTGAGTATCACATTCCCCTTACCCGCAGAATGTAGTCTCCTTAAGAGTGGAGTTCTTTTCGTTCTTGTTCCCTAAATTATCACCAGTTTCTAGATTGCCTCTCGCACTAGACTTAATAATTATGTATTGAATGGCTGAGTGCCACCTACTCTGTGCTCCTCAGAACTTGAGGTGAAGTGGTATCAATGGTGGAGCCATTCATGTTGCGTCCAATATAAGCCTGACCCACCTTTCTGTCACTCAGACCCTGGATTTGCTCTCCTCAACCTGTATGATCCTTGAAAGGTAGCACTCTCCACTTATAGCTCATTCCACAGATCTGGGCCACTGTGCTGTCCTTACCCTGCTCTTTTTTTAGTTTCTCTGTCCAACATTCCAGGGAGATCCTAAAAGGAGAAGCCCCAAACAATTTGGTTGGAGCCTTGATATTTATATAGCAATTGCCAGCCTTACCCTACCATCTCCATGTGTTAGTCACCTTTCTGTTACTATAACAAAATACCTGAGATAATCAACTTACTTAGATTTATTTTGGCTTGTGGTTTTAGAGGTTTCAGTCCATGGTCACTTGGCCCTGATGCTTTTAGGCCTTTGGAGAGGTAGAATATAATGACCAGGAGAGCATAGCAGAGGAATCTGTTCACCTCAAGGTGGTCAGGAAGCAAAGAAAGAGAGAGATAGGGGCTGTGATCCCAATATATGTTCAAGGGTGTGCCCCAAGTGACCTAATTTCCTTCTTCTAGCCCCTACCTCTTAAAAGTTCCACATCTCCCAACAGTGCTACAGGCTGGTGACCAAGCCAAATTCAAACCATAATATTCCACATCACCAGCTTTGCAGGGTCATGACTAGCACTAACCTAATGCCCCCATGAATGAGGACCTCCCCACCACTAGAATCCAGACTCACTGTTACTCCTACTGAGATATCCAACTGGGACCTATGCTTCTAAAACTCTGGTGTAAAATATCAGTTGTTTTTCAATTCATTGCAGGCAATATTATTTTATTTTATTTTTTTTAAAGAGAGAAGGACAGTGAGAGAGAGTAAAGAGAGACAGAATCAATTTTTATTGAGTTTTTCACATGACTTTTGCTGCTCTGACACTTAGCCGTGTACGTGGGTGCTGGTGTTCGAACCCACATACCTGTGCATGCTGGGCAAGCTCTGTAACCGCCAAGCCACCACTCCAGCCCCAACAATAAAAAGACAATTAAAATAAGCTATAAGAAAAACAAAGTGGAAAAAACAAAAGTCACATACAAGACCCAGTTTAATACTAGATCAAAAGACACAAAGTGTTTTGTTAATCTTTTGCCATTTCTAAATGCTTAATCTTCTGCTATTTCTAAATGCTTGGTATTCATTTCTCTTATTATCACAGTTGGGTCACAGTTTGTGGTCTGGGATGAGTTCACAGACCACACTCTGAGTAGCTGATGCTGGCCTGGCAGCTTCTATAGCTCCCTCAGCATATTAGCCCCTCAGCCCCAGTGAGAAGATCTCTTCCCTGTAGCAGTTTTTCAATAATCTTTCAACAAATAAGTATTGAATACCTACTATGTTCAAGGCACTGTTGGTTGTCTTCCCATAAATAAGAAATAATCTAATCTTCCTCTTCCTGGTCCTGATCTAGATTCTGTTCAATTCACTGACTTCCCTCTCCATCCTGGTTGTCTCCACTCCATTTAGGCTCCCAGCTCCTCTCCCCTAAATGAATGCAGTAGCCTCCTATCTAATCCCCATACTCCAGGCCCTTTCCTGACCTTTGGCCTGCAGATTTTGCCCAGAATATCATGTTAAGGCACATCTCTGATCATACTGTTTCTCTATTCAATAGCCTACAAAAACAATAACTGATATAATTAAATCCAACTGCTTATTAGAGTATTTAAGTCTTTCCTTATCTGGCCCCATCCCACAATTCAAACCTTGATTCATTCTGCTGCAATTTATTCACATCCTATATATAATATTGTCAAACTGGACATTTACTCATTCACCCAACCTTTTTCTTCTGTATATAGTCCATCCTTTCTCTACTGCCTCCTCACACATGTTCCTGTTCTACCTATCTTTCAACACCAATGGCAAATACCACCCTGATCCTTCCTGCCCTGTCTCCAGTCTAGCAGTGTCTCTCTTTTCCTCTGTAATCTTAAAGCACATAGCTGAGCAACCACATAAATTTGCTTTGTCATCTAGCAAAAGATAACTTTTTATTTAATATTTTATTTTTGTTTTTATATGTGCATTTTAATTATACAAAATAGTAGGATTGGGGGTTCATCATGATCTTTCCATACATGCATATAACATAATTTGGCCATTTTCATTCCCTGGAATCTCCCCTTAAGAACTTTTGTTATTGGGAGAATATCATACAATATAATGTTTTACTATATAAAATGTATGTTTTATAATGTAAAATTAAGACCTTAAACTACTGTCAATGGTAATTTTAACTTAAGAACTCTATAATCAGGTTATATCAAGGTATAAAATAAAGTATCCAGTCTTCCCACCAACTCACATTTTAAATCTCTCCTATCTGCAACACACAAACATGTGCCTAAGCTCCGACTAAGTTACCTATGGACCGTCAGCACATTAATATTTTCAGAAAACTCTGTTTTCTTGAGTTATAAGGCAATGACCTTGATAGGTCCCTAAACAGCAAGAATAGGATTCAAATCAGTTTTACTTTTTCTTAACACTCTGAAGTTAGAAGAAAACATTAATGGCTGGTCACCAGTTTTGCTTTGTCTTTAAGCTCTAAGTGAAATAAACCCAATTGTATTCAAGAAGAAAGGTCTGCTGTTTGAATCTGTATATACCTGGAGTAATTTCATGGGTTTGGTCTTCTTGAGCAGCTTTCCCAGAAGCATCTAATTTATGGGAATTTTTTGTTAGACCAGCTTGAAAATGGAATGTTGAGATGTGGTATATATTTATTTTCACTTTATTTAAATTGCCTCTTTGATTTGTTACTGAAAGGGTAATAATAAAGACTCTACAATGACACCCAGAGGCCACACTAGTCTGGTTCACTACTGTCAGACTACCAGAGTCTGACATAAGAAAGGAACCCAATAAATACTCAATGAATGAAAAACTGCCTGCATGAATGAATCAATGAACAAGGGAAAGAGATTTGCTTTTTTAATAGATCAGGACACTTGGTGCTTTCTCAGAGTCAAGGATGATTATGAGTTGTAGCCCTGTTGCTGCAAATCTGGATATAATTAGTATGATTTGGTTTTTTAAATCTATTAAGTGTTTATTCAGTTGTAGTAGGTCTGCCTTATTAATTTAAGATGGAATGTAGTAGGATATGGTGGCTCATAATCTTGAACCATGCTAAGTGATACTTATGGTGTTTTTTTCAGTCATCACAGAGTACAATAGATGAATATTCTTGAGAAAAAGTTTAGAATTTAAATACAATAGAAAAATATTTTAAAATTCAATTACCTAACCAAATTATGTTCTTGTAGCCACTGACTGAGATGTGACATTTTTCCGAGAAAATTTTTTGAAAGCATATTTAGTTTTATTGTCCTCCTGGACATTTCTTATGAAATAAGAATAAATCGAAATATCTGAACAAGAAGTTTCATATGGATTGCATATTGAACAACTTCTTTATATGATTTTAGAGTCTGAACATTAGGAATTATCCTGTTAGGCATTAAATAGAACAATTCAGATTATAGGTTAGAGTGTTTCACTCTAAATAGCACTATACATGCCAAATTCCACAATTAGATTTTGAGGTCATCTAGTCCAAGCTTTTTTTGTCAAATGTTTGTCTTCAATGAGAGCTCAGTACACAGTTATTGTTTAAGAATAAATGAATGTGTACCTGTATATGTTCATGCTACAGTCAAGAAATATTCCAAATATTTATGATTTTTTCCATATGTTTGCTGGAGTTTGACCTCCTAATCACACTTTTTTAGTCACATAGTTAAGAATCAAAGTGTTTGGATAATTACAGTGACTGTTCACTGGCTTGAGCTCAAATGAATGAAAAATCTAAACTAAAACCTGATGGTGGTACTTTCATATACTGCAGCCAGCTTAATTTCCTATACCATCTATATCTACATCAGGGTGCAATAAAAATAGATATTTATAATGATGATCCTAAAGCACTGAAGAATTTTGAGAAAATAAAGTTCAAAGAAAAATTACAGAGATGTCTATTTTATTATGCATTAATTACTTGGAAATGTATCATCTTTCTCCAAGGCAAACCAAATAATCCTTTAATATGACCATTTATGTTTTCCAAGCACAGTGCATAAAGCATACTAGATGACCATTTATTTTATTTTCATAAACTTGTCCTTTTAGTTAAAAACAAATGCTTACTTCAGACATCCCATCCTTTATTTACTACTGATCCTAGAAATGTCTGTTTTTAATCACACCACCCGGTTCCATTTGTAATATTTTGTATCAATTATCCTCATTACAAGCCAATATTCCTCCTTTCCTTTTGACATATGTTTCAAGGAACAGCTTGAGGAAGAACCTCACTATCAATTTCTTAATAAAAGCCTTCTCACTTTATACGACAAGATCGTCTAAATTATAATGTCATCATCAACTTGATCTAATACCTAATTTAGGCATAACCTTCTTTCTTGGAAGCCATTCCATTGGTTCACAATGTTCTCTCCACCTTATGGATGACTCAAAAAGCCTATGTATACATATTGACCTATCTTATATGGTAATTTTCCCACTTGGACATTGATTTAATGTAGGCTTACTAACAACTCTCCTATATGTTCCTTGGTTTACAGTACATAAAATTTTGAATACTTAAAAATTAATTAAAAATTCTAAATGTAAGTTGGAAATGAGTTCCAAACCAAATGAATGGATAGCCCAGGGTCACTAGCGGTTAGAACTAATGATTAAACATCCCCACTACAGGATTCAGAAAGCAGAAATCCCTTTATAACTTAAGACAATCCAATATATGTCCTACTGTGAAGCAAGTAGATCAAAACCAGAAATTCCTAGTTATTTTTGTGAATAACTGAAAATAATGGGAATATTTATAAAATTAATAATGGGAAATAAAAGCACCCATATGCCAAACACAAAATAAGCTATCATTCATTTCTAAAAGGTATTTTATTAACTAATCATTTTAGAGGAGTCTCCAGGCACTTTAATATAATAGATAAGAATCAACTCCTATAGGTCTCAAAGAAATCTACTTGATCAGCAGTTTCTATGAGAGGGTCATCAACTGCTGCCCTTGGCGTATTTTCTTTTTGTTGTATTTTGCTTGCCTGAGGCAGGATAATAAATGCTATGCCATTCTAAAAAAAAATACAAGAAAAATAGTTTGCCAAAATTTTTTCTTTGAATCAATGCATTATTTTGCATCCTTGGAAATTTAAAGAAGAATAATTACCTCAGCATTTAAATAATCTTGTATTTCTTACATCCCACTGCCAAAACAATTTTGAGTGGAACAGGGGAAAGAATAAGACATATCCCATTAATTGGTTAAAAAAGAATTGTCTGGCATCACCTCTTGCACCCAAGTCTTGAATACTAGTATATTCTAACCTAACTGCTTCATAGAATGCACGTAGACCATCATCAAGATGCCCCAGTTGTCATGTACACACACACACACACACACACACACACACACACACACACACACACACAATGCAGCAGTCCAACTGCCCAAGCCTTTAAAGTAAGGGGATAGGAAATAAAGCAATGCAGGATCATATAAGGCTGATTTTATTAAGATACCACTACAACTTCATTCTTAGCTTTTTGAAAGCAAGTACCTTTAACTATTTATTAATCAGTACTTCCCTCTTTAACTGTCCCTATGTGAACAGAATATAAACAGCATGTGTTTGCATTTTTTCCTCTGGGATGGCACGTAGCTCTAACCAAGGACAGGCAGTTCATTATGGTTGCCTTGCTCATAGTCTTCCTCTACGGTTCCCATTGCACCATCCTGTCCCTCAGCACTACCCCTTTGGTCCACCAGGATGGTGGGAGCTGACAGTGCTGCATCACTGCAGTCAATGAAGACACTGTCCCACCAGCTCACAGTAAGAAGACACTGCCAACTACAAGTATGCATGCCAAAAGTTGGATATTTTTTTATATTGGCTCTAGCTTCTAGATTTGGAAGTGATTTCTTCTAGGAATTAAGACACTGGATATCAGGGTAGATAAAAGGAAGCAACAGAAGACAATGAGTGGATAGGGTAATAAAGTAAAAGAAATAGAAGTATTCAGGAAGTAAAAGGAGAGGGAAAAGGAAAATAATATGTGAACAGATTTTGAGTTTTCAGAACATGAACACAGATGATCAGGTCCCCATGAGTAGGACTTAATAGCCATAACTGACTAGTCAACACATCATGAGGGTTTAAACGTCCTGGCAATCTCCAATTTCACTCTCCCTCCCACTCTTCCTTAGGGTCTACTCACTCAGTAGCCACTACTAATGCTGTCTTTATTGATTGACACAATCCTGGCACAAAAGTCAAGTTCATCCACATACTAATGAAAACTACTCCATCAGCATTTTTAAATGTATTATGATTTAGTCTTCTTACTGAAGATCTTTCTAATGAGAAATATTTTTCTCCTTAACCTTTAAGTAGAAGGAAAAGCCATTTACCCAAAACAAAATAGGATTTTGAAAATTCTGAAGAACTTTGAAAGATAAATAAGTAATTGTTTTTAATTTAAGTCTAAAGGTTATAACCCTAGAGTTCCATGCATGGATATACATAAGATAAAATGCCATTAACACCACCTATGTCTAAGTTCCTCTCTGATACATTAGAAACAATACAACTCATGTCGCAGATCACAAAAGACTTGGTGAAACACAAAGTTCTACCCCCAAAGTTCTATGACTTCCCTTTATTTGCCTATACAGACTCATCTTATACAACAAAAGTTGAAAAAAATGAAAAAAAGGTAGAGCTTCCTACATTTCCAAGTGTTTTCTTTAGTCCTATCTAATTCCCAAAACTATGGCAGGGGAGGTAAGACAAATATTATTACACATTTTATTTCCCTTCATTTTGCAGTAGTAGGAATTATTTTACCACTGAGCTACAATTCCAGCCCCTCCCCCCACTTTTTTGAGACAGGGGCTCACTGAGTTGCAAGGCTAGCATGGAATTTGCGATCCTCCTGCCTCAGCCTCCTAAATTGCCAGGTGTGCACCACCATTCCCAGCTATTAAATACACGTTACAAATAAAAAAAAAAAACAAGACTCAAGGAGATAAATAGTTCTGACGCAAGCCACATGATAAGCTGGGGCAAAGAAATGATGACCACCCAAGTTTCCTCAAGCCTACCTCAGCGATCTTATTATTCTGAATTCTAACATTCATTGTACATCAAGAAACTGCCTGCACCAGTTGATAATAACTTATAAAGACAAATTAATTATTACAACAGTGTTTTCTGGCTTGATGAGATAATTATTAATTTAAAACATTCTGCTTAAAACTACAATTATTCCTAAAGAACAGGAAACCTACATGATAGGTACTGAGTCATCATCTTCTTGATTTTTCTGCTCATTATCTTTCAGGCACAATATTTTGGAACGTGTTATTCTAAGCTACAATTGACAGGAAAGACTCTACTTTCTATTATCAACGCATGTCTTACTTAGAAGTGAATTTCTTCTCTGATGATAAATGAAAACACGCAGAAGTAGTCCTAAACAGGTTATTATACACGTTAAGTCTTCACAAGGCATCTTGAATGATTTGGGGTTTGATATAACTAAATTAATCCATACCCCTCAAATCAGAATATTTGTCAAGTTTTTATTTCTGTGCTATCACTAGAGCTTTATACCCCAGTTGTGTGAAGTCGTTGGGAAATCTCTGCTACTCAAAATAGTGCCACATAGAAACCTGTACTAATAGAGCAACCCATCCGGAAGGTTTACCCCTACATGCACGTCGGAAAGCACGCACACGCTCCCAAATAAAATACACAAAATCCGCTAGCTGTGTGATTTTTTTTTTTTTTTTAGTTCCCACTCGCCGATCGTTTTAAGTTATTTAAGTAGTAGAAGTCTCTTTCACAATCAGAGACTCTAGTGGGGGACCTCATTCTAAACACCTCTGTCCTTAAAGGATCCACTACGCAGATTCCAGCACTGGAGGCGCCGGCGATTCCCTGGCTTTAGCCAGCTTCAGAATAATCCGACACCTCCTTCTTAACACCCTTCCCGCAACATTTTGCACTTTGCGTTGGTCTGATCCAGGCCTCTAGCCTCGGTTTCCCTGCCCCAAGCCAAGAAGAGACTAAGCGGCGACGAGAGCGTCTTGCAGCGAGGCCGCGACTTCCACGCCATCTCCGCAGCCAGGCGCCTTCCCGCCTCCGCCCTGGCCACGTCCACGGGTCCCCCGAGTGCAAAGCTGGGGTGCGAGTGAAAAAGGGAAGTGAGACAACAAGCGTGTGCGAGGGCGTGAGTGCCAATATACACAGGGTAGCTTGGGTACGAAAAACCCCGCCTCTCCCCGAACTCGCTCCTTGGACCAGCCCGCAGCTCCGGCACTCCAGGGCTCCCCGCGCCAGGACAAAGCTGCCGTGGCCTCTCCGCGAACGCCCGGCGCGTCGCTGGTCGCCTAGGCTCCTCAGTCTTCCCCAGACGCGACCCAGTCCCAAAGGACCTCAAAGACGTCTGAGGGACAGAGGAACTCCGGGCCGAGAGTCCGCAACCCCTGTCCCCCGCGCCCTCGCCCTGCGCCGCCGCTCACCTGTTCAGCACTTTGCGGATCCTCTGGCGCACACCAGCCCGGGAGGAGGCGGACAGGCTCCCGCCGCCGCCGCCACCGCTGCCCTCGGCCGGCAGGTTCTCGATGGTGGTCACCACATGGTTCGGCGGGGCTGGCTGTGGTGGCGGCTGCAGCTGCTGCTGCGGTGGCTCAGGGGGGATCATAGCGGCGGAGGCGACGGCGCAGCGGCGATCAGAAGGCAGCGGGGCGCATCGTGCGCCAGCTCCGGGCCCAGGAACGCGCAGAAGACCCAGCCGAGCAGCCCTGGCCCTGGAGGCGGTGCTGCCTGCCAAGAGGCGAGGTGGGGAGGCACCCGCGGCTACAGCCGCCACCGCCGCCGCCGCCGCCCAGCCCGCCACTCACTCCTTGCTTTCCAGTCCCAGTGAGCGCACCTTCGCGCCCCGGCCGCCGCCGCCTCCCGCCCGGCTCTTTCCGAACCACGAACCAAGTCCTGGCACGCCCCGCGAAGTGGCTGCGAAGGGTATCGCGCGGGGCGCGGAGCCGCCTGGTCTGCCCGGAGCAACCGTGTGGAGGAGGGACGGAGCTCAGCCGTCTCTCCCCGTGCCCAGGTGTTCTCCGGGCAAGCGGTGGCTGTTGTGCTGGCGCTGCTTCAGCCTGTCCCCGGCTTGCTCAAAAAGCTGCCGTCTGTGTCTCACAGAGTGAGAGACCGAGATTGAACCTGGAGAGCCGGGCGGGGGCGCCGCGGCGGCGGCGGCCGCGAAGGGGGGCCAGGGCGGGGAATGTGCGCGTTCTGCTCCCGCCAGAGGGCG
Source organism: Aplodontia rufa (assembly GCA_004027875.1). Classification (NCBI taxonomy): domain Eukaryota; kingdom Metazoa; phylum Chordata; class Mammalia; order Rodentia; family Aplodontiidae; genus Aplodontia; species Aplodontia rufa. Next base: position 41,405 of record PVKS010010675.1, read on the forward strand.
CTCCAGAGGTGTCTTATTGCCCCGGACCCTCTTCTCCCCTGGTCCACAGAGGCCCAAGGTCTAGGTCCTGGTGATTGTTTTTGTCTTCAGGTCTTTGGGTGTGTGTTTTGAGAGGACCGACGGAGGATAGATCCTCCTTCTGGAATTGGCATGTACTCCTCGCTCCAGCCGAGGCTCCGCAGAATCTAGCACCACTGGCCCGGGACAGCGGCAGCACGCAGACAGATGCTTGGCCCTAGGTTAGAAACACACATCGAATATCCTAAGTATTACACTTACACTCTTAAGAATGGGTCTGGAGGAAGAAGGAAGAGCAATAACTTCTCACCAGGAATCCGTTTGGGGAATTAGGAAAAGCAAATTCAACCAATCGAAAACGTATCAGTTTGAGACAATGTAGCGCCCAGTGAAAGTAAGCAGATTTGAGTTCCGATGGCACTTGTGAAACTTATTAGAAGGGAGACCTTAAGCAATTTCTTAAATTTTGAGACATTAGCTTCTGTGAAACAGAACTACTCTTGTCTTTCTCCCATGGATGTTGTAAGAGTAAAATGAAGATAAACCACCCAGTAAAAGGACCTGATGATCCTCCACCTGCAAAAGGTGTATTTGCTACAGAAATCTTAGCCCTGAGCAAGTCCGTATTTCTACCAAAAGAAACTGGCTTTGTTCCAGGTATTTTTTAAACCTATTGATCCAGATCCCTATTAGTAGTTGACTATTAAGAGGAGGATTTTTCAAATGTTCCTTTATCTAGATTGACTAGATAAGGATCTTGCAATGAAAAATGATACGCATTTAAAATTTTTCCACTTCACTGCAGTATGGGGAATTAATTGCACGAAGTTAATAGGTACCTTTGCTCACACAGAAGCATGATGATACCATCAAGGAATCTAAATGCTCTGGAAGCCAGCAAATAAAAAATACTGGCCATAGGATTTGCCAGAGAAAAAGGTGTTGGGGAGCATGCAAAAAAGGAATAGGCTATATCTTCTCAACAAAGGTGAAAGGAGAGAGGGAGGAATAAAAAGAGGAGATTCTCTGTTCAGTTAACAAGTAAGCACTCATCCCTTTAACAATATTAGGTGTCTTTTTTTTTTAAATCAAGGATCTGAAGAAATGGGTATCCACAGAAATCTCTCCAATCTATATTTTTGTAGCTGCGAAACCCATTACTCCCTGAAATATCCCTAATATCCCTTTCTACAAATCTTAACCCAAATTAGAATATTATTTCCATTTATAATTAACATGTTGTCCCACTCTTTCTCAACCACCTTTCATTCTAGAGTTTGTCACCTCAAATTTGCACTGGATGCTCTGAAGAATTGCAACAAGAAGACCAAGGCTTGTAACCTTGTGGACGTGAAAATTCCAATAGTCTGCAATGAATTTGCCCATGGGGGACCCACCAAATGTAGTAGACATGAATAAACTGCACTTTAGCTGAACCTAGCAGCAAATCATAGTAGGAGTCTCTCTATTAAAACAACATTTATGGTAATTTCAGATGCCTTCCTTAAATGACTGGCTGCTTCAGTGCCCTCTTCCTTCACATTTGGCTTGCTTCCCTTTGAGAGTTTCTGGCACATCATACCTTGCTGCTGTGTCTGCACTTCAATGTCTGCATTTATATCTGGTCATTTCTCTGGAGGGACTACTGAATTCAAATGATCTATATCACCACTGGGTCAGGAAGGGATAAAACAAAGAGGAAAGAAGAACAGAATGAGAGATGTAAATTTTCAATTCTGCTGATGATAGGAAAGCAACCTCAAAGTACTTTCAAGCCTTGTCTTTTTATTATTCCAAATTGTAAGGAGATAGAGCATCAGATCCCTTCGTACCCTCAGATTCTGTGATCCATACTCATTCCTTAAGAAACAGGTGTCAAAAGCATTAAGTGTCACACTAGTATATCTAATGTGGAATTTAACAGAAAAGATGTGGGGAAGGCCTTTTCCCCTTTTCCCTACTACAAGAGTATTGTTTGTCTCCTTAACCGTAGACTCCATCCTCTAAGAACTCTTATCAAAAGGAGGGGAATGAAAGCAATACATTGAAGTCTAAATGTAGTATATTAGAGGTGGCATGTGGGTTCCAGAGTCATACTTTTCGGCTTACATCTCTCTGACCAGTTAGTGGTATGATGGTATTGCAAAATATCCATTCCATAAAGTCTTCCACTTACACTATTACTTTGCCTGAGTATCTCTTAAGACATGCACTAGTTCTGTCAGATTCCTAAAGGAAGAAGAAGTTGGCTACCAGCTGCACCTTGTTTAATGTTGCTCATTTTGAAGACATTCCACTCATGCGAGGGCCAGAGTAGAATCTGGCCCTCGTTTCAGAAAGTCACCAGGCATTTTGACTAATTTTTTAGTATAAGCTGCACCTGTGCATTATATTGACAAAAGCTTCAGAGTCATGACCCAAAGTGACTGATGATCCTCCCCAAATTGCTGAACAGTTGCCTGGAATTGCTCATGCTGCTGCAAATGCCCAGTGGCCCATATGCTTTCTCTGCATCTTCCTCTTGATAGCTTTCGTTCTCTACTAAGTCTGATGAAATCCACTCCACATATACTGCTACACATGCGGCATCTAGAATTTCAGGATTATGATTCACATAATTTAACTCATTTAGGATAGAAGAAAGCTAAGCCTAAACATAGGAAATTTGTGGAGAAAAAGAAAAGAAGAGCATTAGAATGGATATGTCTTTACACTTACATCCTAGAAATGGAAAAACTACAGGGATGTCAAAACAGAAAAATTCAGTGAGCGCGTGTCATCACAGTCTGTATGTTGTATTAGTGGACATGAGGAATATGCACAAAGCAGGAAATGGACAGTAAGCAGCAGTTTTCAAAGACTGTTAACATTATAGGCCATGTTTCTGCTTGCTTATGTAATTTTTGTTTTGCAGTTTGGAAAGAGTCCTTCGGTGGAAATTCAGAATATTGTTTGTAGGTTATAATTGACCTTTTCTGCTCAGAGAGATAGAGGGTTAAAGAAGGAAATTAATGTAGTTGTGAATAAGGACTAATTTTGTACAGTCAGACTATATTTGATAGGTTTAAAATGTCAAGTATTATTTTTAGTGTTTCAAAAAGGATAGTAAGGTAAACCTTAGCCACAATGACATGATAAATCTCTTTCAACAGGAATTTTTCCATATTCCGATGATTCAAGTAGTATCAGTTTCCCTAAGTGGATCAGGATTATTTTAATATCCCAATAAATTGATAAAAAAAATCTGTAGAGCACTGGGATTGTTGCTCAATGGTAGAGCCCTTTCCTAGCATGTGCCAGGACCAGAATTCAATTTCTAGCACCACCAAAAACGAAGAAGGGAGGAAGAGGAGGGAAGGGGAAAAAGGAGGAGGAGGAGGAGGAAAGAAAGAATGAATGAATGAAAGAAAGAAAGGAAGAAAAAGAAAATAAATCTGTTGATGATACCCTGGAAATTCTATCTTAAATACTATGATCAGTTATCAATTATTTGTGAATAGGGAAGCAAAATTCTTGCACAAACCTCAGTTACCATTTTCAGCCAATAATTTATCATATGTCCCTCTAAATAATTTTATCAATAGAAAAATTGATGCAAAAGTTTGGGTAAAACTACAGTAACTCGTGTGCATAATTTATATGTTGATTTAATGGCTAGGTAGGTAGAATATTATAATAGAAATTGAGACCAAAGTAATCTCAGTTGCAATTCCACTTTCATTAACTGGCTGTATTCATTTTGTACAATTCTCCTAAACTTTTTGAGCATGTTTCCTAATCTATAAGAATGGAGATAATTTATATCATTCAGGATACATGCAGACTAGCAAGAATACATGTTAAAACTTGGACATAAAAGTTATTTTTTAAAAAATAATTGATCTGGACCTGAATATGATGAAGTGGCTGGTCTGCAATAAACCTTCCCCCCCAACAACAGTTTTAAAAGCTGGATAAAAATATTGGACAGTAGTCAATGCAAGGTTATGATTCTTTAGGGAAAGGAAATATAAGAAATGGAGCACATTAGATTAGCCTCATGTCCATCCCATTTTTCACCCTTGGAGCATTTTCTAAACACCCAGTAGAGAAATAGTGCCTAATCTGAGTGGCAGTCTCGCTGGATTAAAGAGGCAATGATGGAAGTTCAGAGCTGCAGCTTGGATTTGGAAGGCTGAACTTTAAAAAACAAGAAAATACAAAAAGACAGCTGTAGGAGATGTAGGAGAAGGAATACTAAAACTGTTGAAAATTTGGGGGCTGGAGTGGTGGCTCAGCATTTTCAGTGCTTGCCTTGCATGCACAGGGATGTGAGTTCAAACTCTAGCACTATGTACACAACAAAGTGAGCAAAGAAGGTCACATGGAAAACTAAATAAAAAATTGGTTCTCTTTCTCTCTCTCTCCCTTTCACTGTCCCTCTCTCTTTAAAAAAAAAAAAAAACTCTGTGAAAATTCTTCTTAAAGCCAACTACTAAACTGTATCTGTGTAGTGCAAGACTGGGAAATCCAGCAAAGAAATCTGCTAACCAGAGATTTCAGAGGCAGCACAGTGCTAGAAGCGATGCAGAGGTTGGCATTTACTTCCAGCCATTGGAGGAAATTGGTAAGCCACAGACATTGGGTTGACTCCACAAAAGGTCACATCCTAGTATAAAGATCATGCCATAGCAATAAGAGCTATGCTCTAGGACTAAGCACTAAACAAGAAGTCTTCCCTAACAGAGCCTAAAGCCAAATCTCAGCATGATAAAAGTGATGCCATGTCAATAAGATTACTTTTAAGATTAAAAACCAATGGTCGTATGAGAAAGACACTATCACCCAAAATCTCCATCACCTATATCTATACATCAAGTAATCAGCCAGAAATTACTCCAGATGCAAAAAAAAAAAAGTGTTAGGGGAAAAGATGAGTAATAATCTATAGCAGGGATTAGAAAATGTTTTCTGAAAATACTAAATAAATATTCTAGACTTTGTAAGCCACATAGTACCTGCTACAACTTCTCTGCTGTTGTATGTGATTATGGCCACAGACAACAGGAAAATGATTGACTGTGGCCTTGTTTCAAATGAAACTTTATTTTTGATGGACATTTAAATTTGATTTTTTACAGTTTTCACATGTCATAAATTATACTTTTTAAAAAGCATTTTAAAATGTAGAAATTAGGGGTGGAGTGGTGGTTCAGTGATTATGGTGCTTGCCTGGCACACACAAATACACAAGTTCAAACCCCAGCACCGTATACCTAGCAATGTCTTGGAGCAACGAAGGTCACATGAAGGGCTGAATGGAGTTGATTCTCTCTCTTTCTCTCCCTCTCTTTCTCTCTCTCTCTCTCTCTCACTTACTGTTCCTCTGTCTAATGCTATCAAGTTGATACATAAAATTAACCATCATACTTATGCACTTTTTTCTATTCTTTTTATTTATTTATTTTTTGTTGGTTTGACATAGTCTTTCTTACATATTGGAGGAAATCATTCTTACATATTCATGCATATATAGATATTGAGAAAGTTAAGCCTGATCCTTGTCCAGGATATCCTCCCTCACCCCTTCCTCATCTCATGTCTCCTCTGAAATATGCCCGTGCTATAGATAGAAATTAGCATATACATGTATATTAATTATTGAAATTTATGGGTTTACATGCTTGTCTGAGTATAGTTTAGCTTCTCATGGGAGTTTAGTGTACCCAACCATATCGATAAGCCTACCTTGTCCCTCCCATTCCTTCTTCCCTCTTTTCTCCCCCAATGCTCATAGCTATGGTTCCCCCCAGTTTATGTGATACTTCAACTTTGGTGGGTGTATTAATTAAACTTATCTAATTTACATCTTATCTTAGATTTTACTTCAGCCTTTAACTAAACATTCAGCCTTTAAGTCTCTGTGTTTGAGATATTTCACTCAGCATGATGCTTTCCATTTCCATCCAGTTAGCTTCAAAGCCATGATATAATTCTTTCTAATGGCTGAGCAGAACTCCATCATGTGTGTGTGAGTGTGTGTGTGTGTGCATGTGTGTGTATACCACAGGTTTTGGATCCATTCATGCAGTGAGGGGCATCTGGGTTGATTCCATAGTTTAGCTATTGTCAATTGTGTGAGTTGCTCTAAACATTGATGTAGCTATGTCTGTATAGTATGCTGATGCTATCTCTTCCAGGAAAACACCCAAGAGTGAGATAGCTGGGTTGTAAGGTAGTTTCATTCAAATTTCTTTTCTTTTCTTTTCTTCCCCCCTCCTCTTTCTCTCTCTTTTGTTAGACAGAACAAGAGAATCAAGTGTATTTAGTTTTTCATTTGGCATTTGTTGTTCCGACACTTCATTGTATACATGGTGCTGGAGTTTGAGCCTGCATCCTCACACATGCCAGGCAAGTTCCATAACCACCAAGCCACCACTACAGCCCCATCCCTAATTTCTTGAGAAGTATCCACACTGCTTTCCAAAGTGGCTGAACCAGTTTGCAGTCCCACCAACACTGTTAGTGTTCCTTTCTCAACACAAACCTTTCAGCATCTGTTACCCTTCACATTCTTTATTTTTCCTATTGTGACTGGAGTGAGGTGGAATCTCAGTGCAGTTTTGATTTGCATTTCTCTACATTCTACAATATTTGACACTGCTGATTCTCTATCTTTTCTGCTTCTGGAAGAATATTTCTATTCTTTCCTCCTTGGTTTTCATCTCATCTACAGGTTTCCTTCTCTTCCGTCTCCAATTTATCCAGAGCCTTGGCTTTGGTCCTCCACTTTTCTCATTCAATGCATAATCTCTTGGCAATCCCAACCATGTATATGCCTTCAGTTGTCATTGCTACTTACAATGGCTCTCTAATCTAATTATGTCTCAGAATTATCTGATAATCCCTAATCTCAACACTTGATGTCCTAGAGACACATCAGAAAACTATGTCCCAAACCCTCCTACACACCTCCTTCTCCTGCTGTGACAGTTGGCTTGGTAAATAACATTAATTCCAACTCAGCTACTCAAGCAAAGCCCTAGGAGATGCCTACACTATGCCTTCCCACTCACACCACAGTAATCACATATTGCAGTATTAACTTCTAACAATCCTCCCTGTCCTCCCTGTCCCAAAACTTCACTAGGTCTCAGGCTCCAGTCATTTCTCAGCTTGGACACTCCTATCTCATTTTTACTCTGCTCCAATATATTCTCCACTGAGTAAACACAGTCCTCCATCGAAACACAAATCTGACTTTGTCACTTCCCTGCAATTAGCCTTTAAATGTCTCTCCCAGATTGAATGATAAAGTTCAAACCCCTTAGCTTATTAGAAGGACCATTCGTGTTCTGGCCATTTGCAAGAACTTTTAGTTAGTTTCATTTTCTCCCATTCCCAGAGTGACTCTCGTTCGCACAAAGAGAATACTCAGTTTCCCTGCAGTGCAATACTGCTTCATGCCTCTAGTCCTTTCCACATGCTGCTCACTCTGAATGTCCTTCCCTATTCCAACTGACCCTTATGTTCTAGATTTACCTCAGGAGCCATACTCCTCCAAGCAGTCTTTCCTGATTCTGTAATCAGATCAGGTGCCTTCATCAGGGCAACCACAGTTCTCTCTCAGTGCACCACAGGAGCAACTTTTCCATGTGGTTCTTTGTGGACTGCAAGCTCCTGTAGCTGAAGTGTCTGCACAAGCGTCTGCACAAGCGTCCTGCAGCGTCTATCACACCATTTAGTATGTACTTGGCATTCAGTAAGTACAAGATTTGTCAAATAACTGGCTGACTGTGAAAAAAGAGACTTGGGAATCTGTCCTGCACATTCTCAAAATTATGTAATAGAAGAAGAAGAAGACGAGGAGGAGGAAAAGGAAGAAGGGGAGGAGAAGGAGGACGAAGTGGAGGAGGATGGTGAGAAGGAAAAAGAGATGAAAAAAAGATGGAAGCAGGCCTTATTTACTAGACTTAATTTAAGGTTGGAGGGGAAAAGCTAATGTGAAAGGAAATATCTCTTGAATAAATACATTGTCTTCCAAGTAAGAAAACACTTCAATAAAGGCCAAAAGCTTTCTAGAAAGTATTACAGTTAACTTTTTATTTAAACAAAAATTATTCCTATAAGCCCTGGTTATCTTGCGCATTGTTATCGTGTTAGATGTAAGTAAATGATTCATTCATATAAGGAGGCTTATAGACAATTTATTGTATTCAGATGCTTTCTTTATATATCTTATTATCCCACCTTGACAGTAAAGAGCAATGCAATGTATATTTGTAATGCAACTCACCAAGAAAGTAAAACGGAGAAATGGGTAATTGCTGGGTGAAGGAAATTAACATAAAGTTTCATAATTAAGACAAATAAGACTTATTTTTAATAACACAGGGTATATTTGCCCGCATAATAAGTTAAGTCCTTGCATTAAAAGCAGTTTGATAGCAGATATGTAAGTAATTTTAAAAAATAATTTTGCTTTAGTTTTGAAAAGCTTTCTGATTTTTTTCTTCACATATTTCATATTCTTACTTTGGCAAATACTAAATACAACTTGCTTTCCTAGCATTTTCTAGTCTAGAGTGGTCAAAGGGTGCCTGAAAACATGATGAATGTGAGAGGGAGGAGGAAGAGATACTTAAAAATTGTCTTCATACAGTAAAGTTTAAATTTAAATTGGAGTTTGTCCCTTGATAAATGCTGCTTAAGCACAGTACTATGTGGCAGGTATTGTGATTACCTGTAAGATACAGAAATGATTAATACACTGTATCTGCTTTCAAAAAATTCTCAGTTTAGTGAGCAAAATTGAATGTTGAGTAACCACCTAAACGTCATGTGATAAGTGCTACACTGAAGGAACGAATAACATTCAGTGAGGATAAGAAAGCAGGTGCAGCTTGCTTTGTGGAAGAGCTGGGAAAGAAAAGGTGGCAGGGAAGATTTCTCCAAGCGTTTGATCTGGCCTTGATCGCTCTGTAGAATTTTACCTGGTGGATATTGAGGGAGTGTAGCACAGAAGGACGCTCCTGACAGAAGTGACCATGCCAACAACAGACAGATTGAGAAGTGCACTTGTGAGCAGGAAGTACATGGGGTGGAGCTGATATAGAAAAATTTTTTAACAACTGCATTTCCCAAGTTCAGCCACTATTAAGCCATACAACCATTTATTTCATATTGTTTTTAAATGACTCTCTAAAATGTAATTGCCTACTTTAGCTTCATGTTGAGCAATAATATCCACAAAATTACACATTGGAGGTGCTAATCACATTTTTTCTAATACCTATTAAAATAAAAGTAAGTAATATGATTGTGTAAATGCTTGGCACCATGCCACTTAGTTATTTCTCACAGCCTACAAAATGGGAGTAAGCCTTGGCCCACTACTCCTCTGATAGAGGATTATTACCCAAAATATATAAAGAACTCAAAAACCTTAACACCAAAAAGCAAATAACCCAATAAATAAAAGGCCAGAAGAATTAAACAGAAGATTCTCAAAAGAAGAAGCACAAACGGCCAACAAATATATTTTCTAAATGTTCAACATCTCTAGCAATCAGGGAAATGCAAATCAAAACTACGCTAAGATTTCATCTTACTCTAATCAGAATGGCAATGATTAAAAATGCAAACAATAGTGGCTGGAGTGGTGGCTCAGCGGTTTTGGCGCTTGCCTGGCAAGCACGAGGACCTTGTACCCCAGCACCTCATACACAACTAAGAGTTGGAGCAACTAAGACCATGTGAAAAAACTAAATAAAGTTATTTCTCTCTTTAAAAAAAAAGAATACAAACAATAATAAATGGCGGCGAAGTTGTGGGGGGAAAAGGTACACTTGTACATTGTTGGTGGGGCAGCAGACTAGTGCAATCCCTCTGGAAAACAGTATGAAGATTCCTCAAAAAACTAGGGATGACCCAGTTATCCCACTCTTTTGTATTTTCCCAAAAGATCTAAAATCGGCATACTAGAGCAATACAACCACCTCAATGTTTACAGCAGCACAATTCACAATAGCTTGATTATGGAATCAATGCAGGTGCCTCCAATAGATGAATGGATTAAGAAACTGTGATACATATATACCCAGCTATAAAGAAGAATGAAATTACGGCATTTGCTGGTAAATGGATAGAAATGGAGAATATCAAATTAGCCAAACTCACAAACTCAAAGGTCGAACATTTGTGGAGGCTATATTAAAATAAAGCAAAGGGGAAGGGAAGGATAAGACTGTACAAAGAACCATTCAAATACAAATTAAATGATGAGCTATAAGATGTCTAATAGAATAGAGGAAATAGAAAGAGAGGGGGAAGGAAAGATTGAAGGGAAAAGAGAAAGGAAAAAGGAGGATAAAAGAAAATATATTGGGGCTGGAGCAGTGGCTCAGCAGATATGGTGCTTGACTGGCATGCGCAAGTACACGGGTTCAAACCCCAGCACCAATGTACATAATTAAATGTCAGCACAATGAAAGCCATGTGAAAAACTCAGTAAAAATTCTTTCTGTTTCTTTTTCTCTCTCTCTCACTGTCCTTCTCTCTTACAAGAAAAAAAAATAAACTATATTTTGCACCTTTAAGATACTAAATAGTTCCCATGCAATTAATAAAAACTGGAAAAGCATAAAATGTATAATAATAATAATAATCAAAGGGAGATTAGTAGAAGAAAGTCACCAGCAGGTAGGAGGAAGTAAGGGAGCAGGTAAGTGCTTGGGAGGGACATTAGCCAAATTATATGGTTATAGTCTGTGCTTGTATGAATATGTAACAACAAACCCCATCATTATGTACAACTATAATGCACCAATAAAGATGTGGAAAAATCATATTGTGTGCATATATAAAATATAGCACATGGAAATTCACCTTTATGCATAAGTAAAAAGAACCAATCAAATATAAATAAATAGATGAGCAATAGGAAGTCTAGTAGAGTAGAGGAAGAAGAATTGGGGAGGGGAGGGAGGACAGGAGAGAAGGGATCATGAACTGAAATTGAATTCCATGCATGTATGAGTGTGTCTGGATGAACCTCACTACTATGTATAGCTAGCTATAAAGCTCTAACAGAATGGGGGGAAGGGAGAGATTGTCACTCATGCCACCAGGGGCCACATGCTCCACATTTTAGGAAACAGGGATTTGGCTTGATAAATAACATCAAAAGAAACAACTTCAACAAAGTATCATTTTAAAATTTCCAAACATGGGGAAAACAGTGCTGTTATGGAAAAATTGTTCATTCAAAACTGTTCTGAAGTTTTGGGTAGAAGTAAGCAAATAATAGTGAAAAAATAGAGTAATAAGTGATGAGAGACAGTTAATTGAATGAAGCGTGAGGAGGAATATTATTATCATTGTACAGTGGAAAAAGCTATATTTGGTGACAAGACTCTATCCAGTAAGAAAAGCAAACTGGTAGGTAATCCAAAATCGGTAGTTTACTTTTTGGTTGAGCACTAGAGTTATATGTCATTATTATTATTTCTACCATTATAGTTATCATTATTATGATTATTCTATTATATTATGATATATTATATAACTACTAATCACAAATGGCTATTTAAATTTAATTAAAGCTAAATAAACTTCTTTTTCAATTCTTTAATCACATGAGACACATATCAAGTACTCACACGTCATATGTGGCTAGTGGTTACTGTATTGGACAGAGAAAATATAGAACACAGACATCAATGCAGAAAGATACTTTTTATCAGCTTTATTGAGGTGAAATTTACAAAAATTATGTATGTTAAAATGTACAGTGTGATAAATGTTTTGATGTTTATGTACATTTTGAAGTGATAACCACAATTGAACCAATTTACATACCCATCATCTCACATAATTGTGTGTGTGAGTGTGTGGTGAGAATATATAAGCTGTTTGCTACTCAAATTACCTAGTCTCGCTTCTTCAGAATGAAAATAACAAAAAAGAAGGAAAGTTATACCTTTAAGTTAAGTTTCCAACATTGAAATTTATGCTTCTAGTATTCCAGTCTCTACTGAGTACTTGAAGTCTCTCAGCCCAGGCTATCTCCCTCAGACAGATGATCCTACCTTTCATTATATTTTAAAAATTTCTTCTGAACATATATCCTGTATATATAGATCCTCTGAATTTTCTTCTTCTGTTCCCAGAATGTCATTTTATGTAATATTAGTTGTTGCTGCTTCTATTTATTGTGATCATGTAATGATTTCTTCTGAATCTCAAGATTTGCCAGTAAAAATGAAATAATAATATTTGCAGTGAAAACTAAATTAAATGATATGACACATAGGAAATGCTTATCATAGACATATAAAATGCCAACAAGTGTATGTAAGATACAGTAGTACATTCTTCTCCATTCACTCCATAGTTTTCTAACAGCTAATAGAGATAAAATTCAGATCCAACCTGTGTCTTCCACTGGACCCATGGCTTTCTCAATCAACCAAAATTCAATAAGTCCTCTGTGCAGGACACCAAAGGCAAGACTAAACAGTCTAGAGATATCTCACAAACTTTGAGCATAGCTCTGACATTCAAAGAACTTAAATTTAAGTTAAAATAGAAGATTTCTATTTTCATAGAAGGCAGTCATTAGTGGGGATATTGTGACAGCTATCAATAACACTACAAACAAAGGTGTAAAGTCATGTCAAGGCCAGCACCACCTGTGGAAACAGTGGCCTGTGTACAGAGGCCCCAAGGTGGAGACAATATTTGGCAACTTACCACTGAATACCACAATTTATTACCTCTCTTCCTTCATTGAAAGATTTGGAATGGGATGGGGAGACCAGAGTTTCAATATAGGCAATAGCAAGGGTTCAAAGCTCAATATCATACCTTCAAATGAGAGGATCATATGATTAAAACATGTAAGCATTATCTTGATTTCTACACAAGTGTGTGCTTCCTATTGAGATAAATACCCTTAAAAACTACTTAAAATATTATCTGTCCAGAAATAACCACCAAGGCTTTTAGTTTAAGGTTTTGACATGATCTTGCCAAGTATCCACTAAAATGTTTTTAAAGGACCAAAAAAGATACATACATTTTTGAAATTACAACACAACCAAAGAATAGCACCCTTTTGATCTATAAAATCTGGGAGGAATTTTCTCAAAGTGTACTCCAGATAAACCTAACTACTTTGAGAGAACCCATGTTGTACCCCTCATGATCACAGGGAGTGAGACAACTTCACCTCCCCACTGTTCAGTAACCAGGTCAGACAAATGACAAGGACCAGAAAACTGGGCAAGGTGCCATCTTCCATGTGAGTCTCACTTTCTGGGAAGCCTGAGTCCTTCCTCCCATCAGTCTCCCTCAGGGCCTCTTTCTACGTCACATAGAGGCTATTCCCAGAACACAAAGGGTCAGTGAGAAGAAAGGGGTGAAAGAATTTATGGTGATTAACTTGGATGGTTCGTTCTTAAACTTAGGTGGGGGTGCTAGGAAGATTTAATGTCAGCATTTGAGGATTGAGGTTCTTATATATGTCATTTACTCAGTGTTTGAAACCCAGACAGGTAGAGTGGGAAAAGATCTCACTTCATGACAATAGAACTACACTAGAAAAGAATCTGTTAAACATCTGAAATGGGGTTGTGAATCTAACATTACACAAACATATTTCTGAGAAAGGGCTTTTATGTAGAGACAAGGGCAAAGAGAATTGAACCAAGAGCAACCAGCAATCTCTGTCTTTTGGATTAAATCTCTGCATTTGGATTAAATTCTCCTTCTTAGAAGATAAGAATTTTTAAAACATTCAATTCTATATAATTCAGGATTATTAACTTCAAACAACACAAATCAAATCTATCTGAAGCCAAAATAGCATTTACTGCAAGAAAAAAGAGTCACTTTTTCATTCATTCAACAAGCCTTGATTAAACTGCGACTATGTGTTCAAGACTGAACCAGGCATTCTAGGGAGATAGCCATGAACCAGAAAGTCAAAATTCCTGCCCTTGTGGATGTATATTTTATTAAATATTCAATGTAGTATCAGTTACAGTAAGAGCAATGAAGAACAATCTATTAGAGTAAGGATAAGGAAGTGGGGAGGAGCTGCCCCTATGCTACAAAGGTGATCCAAGAAGTTCTTTTGAAGGTGTATCCATTAGGACCTGTAGGAATCCAGGAGCTAGCTCTGATTCCATCAGGAAGAAAGGCATTTCAGACAGAGAACAAGTACAAAGGGCTTGAACCAGAACCAAGAAAACAAACAAGTCATAGTGGCTGGCGAGTGTTGCACAAGCAGAGTGGCAAGAGACAAGGACAAAGAAGTGGATCGTTCAGGGCTTGTAAGCCGTGATAAGGACTTCAGATTTTAATCTAAATTTTGCATGTGCTCCTTGGACAGTTTGAGTAACAAGATTCGATTTATAATTTTAAAAATAATTATGTATACTGCTTGGAGTGTGTGTGTGTGTGTGTGTGTGTGTGTGTGTGTGTACAGATATGTAAATTCTGGATAGACTTAGCCAGACTTCAGGAAATGTACTGCTGAGAATTGTGATAAACCCTAGGGTAAGATCAATGATGTGTGTGTAGACACAGACAAACATGAAGAGATTCAAAGAAGAGGATATTCTAGTGGAGCATCTCAGACTTAAGAACAGGTTTGCAAGTTCACAAACTTCAGTAAAGTTTTAATCTTGAAATATGAAGAAAGTTACATTTAGTGTAAAGTTTTAGCCATTTTCCTATTTGTGATTTCATTCCCTTTGGTTATGCCAATATCTTGATAGAAAGAGATAAAGAAACAGATGGTTGAATGTGGAAAGTAGAGAGAGAGCACAGTTGGTACTGTTGTTGATTTGCATGGAGAGAGCAACATCTCCCAAAGGGACTGTGCTCTGTGTCCCAGAACTCTATAAAATATACTTTCTCCCCAGTGGGGTTTCACCAGAGACAATGAGCATGATCATCTTGTCAAAGTGTAAAGATGCCACTTCCCATGGAGCCACTGCCTAATTGTCAAGACCACATAGAAACAGAGATAGGCCAAAGACAAACTGCCTAGGAGGTAGAGGGAGGACCACCTCAGTTAGGGCAGTCATATTAAGTGTGAGGAAGTCACTTTAAGTGTGGAGGAAGTCACATTAAGTGTGGAGGAAGATGATGTTCCCAAAGGGATCCCACTTAGGGAGGGTAATTGTAATTGCTAATATAGTACCATTTTAAAAGAAATGGGGGGGCTGGAGCGGTGGCTCAGTGGTTAAGGTGCTTGCCTGGCATGCAGAAGTACACAAGTTCAAACCCCAGCACCACATACACAACAAAGTGTTGGAGCAACGATGGCCACATGAAAAACTAAATAAAAATTGTTTCTCTCTTTCTCTCTCTCTCTCTCTGTCTCTTAATGTCCCTCTCTCTTAAAATAAATAAATAAATAGTGTCATTTTAAGAGGGAAAAGTCAAACCTTTTCAAATGTTCTTCCCCACAAGAATTAAATGCCTGTTATTGACAAGATAACAGGGCATCATTAGGTGTTGGCTCTGCTGACTAATGAGATCGTTATGGAAACGGGTTTGGGAATGTTCATTGCAGTTGGATAGTGTGCACAGGCTCAGTGAAACAGGATTGAGAAGAATAGAAAAAAATGAAAAGAGGTTTCCTTTTCTCAGTGACTTAACTGCACACACACACACACACACACACACACACACACTTCCCCCTCCCATAGCAGGAGAAAGTGCTGCTTTTAAAACTCCTAAAAAGGGGGACTGGAGCAGTAGCTTAGTGGTTACAGCACTTGCCTGGCATGTGTGAGAACCCAGGTTCAAACCCCAGCACCATATATACAACTAAGTGACAGAGAAACAAAGCTCAGATTTAAAAATAAAAATAAAATAGATTCTCTCACCACTGTCACTCTATTATAATTTTCCCCTTCAAAAAGAGAAATACATTGCTAAGAGAAAAATATTCCCACTCTCTTCCTAAAAAGGCTTTTGGCTCAATGAAGCACAGTCGGGAATTAATAAGACAAATCAAAGGGTCAGTTGGTGACCCCTCTCCTTAGAGAAGGCACATGTATATGGTAGAAGCAAAAGAGAACAATAAAAACACTTTACTCATTTATTTTAAAGAACACTATAGCTTGCATCCTCAATAGTTTCATGTGCAGAACAGCACACTCCACCCTGTGAGCCAAGATGCTGCGCACTCAGCATGACCTCACACGCCTGCAGGTGGCCATTTAAGGGGTAAGGACTGGGTGGAGCATTGACTCCCAATAGTGGCTGCTGGCTGCTATTTTCTAATTAGCTGCTGCAAAAGTTCTCTCTATGTCAGAGAGAATCAAACTGGAAAAGAATATACAACAACAGAGCCAAGAATGGTTGCCCAGCATAAAGGTTCAGTAAAGAAGCAAACACAAATGACTTCCTCAAAAAGACTCCTAAAGTGAAAGAACCACAGTCAAAAATCAATGAGTGGGATGCCGTTAAACTAAAAAGTTTCTGTACAACCAAGGAAACAGTCAAAACAGTCAAGAGACATTCTACAGAACAGCAGAGAATCACAGCCTGTGATCCCTCTGACAGGGCACTAACATCCAAAATTTACAAAGAACTCAATAACAAAAACACAAACAATCCAATCAATAAATGAGCCAGAGAGCTAAACAGATACTTCTCAACAGAGGACATTGCGCAAGCCAATGAATACATGAGAAAGTGCTCTAAATCACTAGCAATCAGAGAAATGCAAATGAAAAGTACCTTAAAATTTCACCTCACTCTAGTCAGACTGGCAAACATGAAGAAGACAAATAATAAAAAATGCTGGAGGGGTTGTGGGGAGATAGGAACACTAGCACATTGTTGGTAGAACTGCAAACTGATCCAGCAGCTCTCGAAAGCAGTGTGGAGACTCCTTAAAAAATATGGTTGGCACTTTATGCTCAAAACTTTGGAAAAGATAGGGATCAAGGGAAGATACTTTAACTATGTCATATCCATTTATAACAGACCCATAGCCAACATTATCCTCAATGGAGAAAAACTGAAAGCATTTCCACTGAATTCAGGTACTAGACAAGGCTGTCCGCTATCCCCACTCTTGTTCTATATAGTCCCTGAAACTCTTGCCAGAGCTATCAGGCAAGACAAGGAAATCAAAGGTATTTGTATAGGAAAAGAGGAAATTAAATTATCTCTATTTGGAGATGACATGATTTTATACCTAGAAGACCCAATAACATCGGCCAGAAAACTCCTAGAGCTTATAGGCGATTTTAGCAAAGTAGCTGGCTGCAGGATCAACTCCAGCAAATCACTAGCATTTCTTTACTCCAGCAACAAATCCGCAGAAGAAGAAATCAGGAAATCACTCCCATTCACCATCTCCTCCAAAAGAATGAAATACTTGGGCATTAACCTTACAAAGGATATTAAAGACCTATTCAAAGAAAACTATCAAACACTAAAAAAAGAAATTACAGAAGACCTGAGCAGATGGAAAAACATTCCATGCTCATGGTTAGGCAGAATCAATATAATAAAGATGGCCATTCTACCCAAAGCCCTTTACAAATTCAATGCAATCCCCATCAGGATACCTATGGCATTTTTCAGAGATATAGAAAAAGCAATTCTCAAGTTCATATGGAACAACAGGAGACCCAGACTAGCCAAAACACTACTCTATAGAAAGGAAGAAATAGGGGGTATCTCAATCCCTGACCTGAAATTATATTACAGAGCTGTAGTAGCAAAAACAGCATGGTATTGGTATCAAAACAGAACCAAAGACCAGTGGAACCGAATAGAAGATCCTGAGACAAACCCCCATATCTTTAACTATTTGATATTTGATAAAGGGGGCAAAAGTATAGTGTGGAAGAAAGATAGCCTGTTCAACAAATGGT
>PVKS010010676.1:0-59281 GCA_004027875.1 Aplodontia rufa
GGTAAAAGGAGCTACATGTTATCCAGCAGGGGGAACTTATCCACTTGGGAAAAGGGTTTGGGTCTCAGAAGCATCCCTGGGAAAGTGACGCCCAAGCTGAGACTGAAGGAGAGAAGGAATAGAGGCGAGAGAAGAGGTTGGAAGGGGCTTTGGTAGGGGAACATCACAGCTGTGAAGGTCCTGCAGTGTGAGAGAGCCTGGCTTGTGGAGGGACTGGGGAGGAGCAGAATGGCTGCAGGTCAGGCTGGGCGAGCAGCATGGGGTGGGGAGCAGATTTGTAACTGGCTAATGGCATCAGGGCATCCATGGCTGGAGAGAGGCAGTCCTCCTCCTACAAGCCTTTTAGGTTGGGAGGACTTGAAACCTCAGTAGCCACGCCCCCCACCACCCATCTCCTCTGTTTTCCTCCGATTTTCAATAAGGTAGGAATTGAGTACAGCTGGGAGTTGAGGATTAGCCTGTGTGCTGGTTGCATGCTGCCCACATGTCCCTTCAGTGCTACTGATGGACAGTTGGCAGCTTTCAGCTCCCTTTGGGAATTTTCTCAGGGGGAGAGAGCCACCTTGATCACTTTCTTTGGTGACTGATATTCAGTGACTAATCAGTGGAGGATAAAGGCCTGGCCACCTCCGCTTGCCTCAGGACAGCTCTGGAAGGCCACCCAACTTCAGAGCTCCCTGGGGGACTGGTGGAGGCCCTGGAGTCTGCATTGCTGCCCCAGGCAGACTTCCTTCCTTCAGGCTCTAGTGGGGACCCCGAGCATCCTCCTTAACAGATACCCACCTCCAAGTGTGCTTCTCCAGGACCTAACCTGGAAGAGCCTTAAAATTCAGCCCCTATGAAATCAGAGCTCAGGAAGCTGAATACTTCATAAACACTTGTTTCCAGGAAAGCAAGGATTTGACTATTATTTGACAGAATTTGTGAATGAGAAGGGGGAATTGATTCCAACAAAGGCAGAGAGAACTAAAAGGGTCACAGAAATCTCCCCAAAGTGTTGTCAAAGGAGAGGAGGTCTTAGCCAAGGGAATTCAGGTCTGATTCATTAGACCATCCCTATTGCGGAAGTAGATGCATTGATGAGCTGTCACTGTGAGGTACCATTAGCCTGCATCTCACCAAGAGCACGAATTTTGATTTTGTGTTCAACAACTTCCCTTCTGTTTATGGGTTGAGTTCCCTGTAGATCAGTCTAAAGAGGGAATGAGGTGGAATGTTCTGCTATGGTTCATGGCAAACCTAGTTTTCATTGTAAATTAATACCCTGGGAATCTGGATTTCTCGTTGTTATTCGTGTTCTACCTCTGAGATGGACTTGGGTCCACTGTGGTGTTGTGAAGAGATTGGTGTTGTGAAGGTCTCTGGGAAGCATCTCACTTGTTTGGAGACAACCTCGTGACCTGTCCCTGAAAGCAGCACACCAGCATATCTGTGCTCTGAATAAGCAGTTTTCTTCCCCTTTCTATGTCTGTACCTATATTTCTTGGATGTGTTTGGACTGATCTCTCCTTTGCATTGTAGGTTTGAAATTCACTTCACTTCACTGGCTTTTATTAAACTTGTCAATTAAGGTATTTAAAGTATCGTCAATGTGTAGGGGATGTGGCTGTCCTAGTTTAATAGATCTTTTTTTATTTTTTTTTGTTGGCCTACGAATCATTTTAGAGAAAACAGCACGTCAAAGTGGTGATGGGTGAAGGGTCCAGGACCAGGAAAACTGGGTCTGCCAGTGAGTAGCTGTATGGCTTGGGAAGGTTACTTTCCCTCTCTGTGCTTTAATTTGCTTATCAAGTTGTTGTGGGGTGAAGTGCTCACAGTTGTGCCAGGCTCACAGAAAACATGCAGTGAGTGTGCACATGTAATTATAGAGTAAAAGGCGTGATAATCACCAGCAACGTGACCATTTCCACCGCACCCCGTCATTTTTTTGCGTCCGGAGTCTCATATGCTTTGCAAATGTTGAAATAAATAAAACCTCTATGCTTCCACCCTGGCTGGATTTTCAGTGTCTCTTATTGCAGTGAGCAGTAGAATAGATTTCTTAATCCTTCCCCTTGTCTGTGAGGGGGCTGCACGGAGGAGCTGGGGCATCGTTTGTGTCTGTGAGATTTGGCGTTCCCAGCAGCTGGGAGAACTCTCTGGCAAATGTGCAAACGTGGTGACTTTGTGGCATGTCACATCGTTTTCCCTCTCCATCTCTTCCCAACTGCATTTTTAAAAGCAATGCCGTTAATCTTCATAAGCATTTTAAGCCCGAATTAGCTCTCATGTTGTAAACACCGCAGAAGCCGAGAAGGAGCTTGTTAACAAAAGCAGGTTATGAAACCTCCCACAAATCGGAATCAGACCCACAGAATTCAAACTCAGGTGAGACACATGCTCTCGAAATCCATTCCAGTTTCATTTCTGCAGGATTAAAGTACATGCAGGCGCTGTAAGCTGTTGGCAGGTCTGTGACCATGGCATCTAATTGCAGTTTGCTTTAAACCTTGAGCAGGTCATTGGAGGCATGGTGATCTCAGGATAATTTGTCTTTTATGTATTTCTACAGTGTGATATATAATCCCTCACTGAAAAGGGTCCTTGTGGGTGTCAGCCTCTGCTCCTGCCAGTAATAGAATAAAGGCCTGGCAAATAGGTGATTCTTTATATATTTATCCCTTTTGTCCTGCGTAATGTGGGCCAAGGGATGGATCCATCTCTGTTAGGGCGGTGATGGGGGGCTTTCAACCCATAAATGATTCTGGATTTGCTTCATCCTGTGATTAGATTCAGTAGCGTGTGCACGTGCTTCTGAAATCTCGCCTCACTATAATGACAGTCTCAAATAGCCAGAGAGCTGCGGCCCCCTTTGCATCTTAAGTCCTGCTTTCTGTGTTCCCTGTTGAGAGAGCTGAGCATCTCCAATAGGGTGGAGTAAAGAGATCTGAAGAAGCCATTGTGCTATCTTGAGATGCAGGAGACTGGGAGAGTGGAGAACTGATTTCATCTCCCTCCGGACCCAAGAGAAGCCCTGTGCTCAAGTGCGGATGGCCAGGCAGTCAGTGCGGGTTATAGGAAAGCATGTAGCAGGTGGTAGAGTGGAACCTCGCTCTAAGCATTTCAGGTGTGCATTAAAGGATGAACAGGGTTTCCATCCTCTTGACAGACCATGGCCTTTGCTGCCGTGTGCCCTTCTTCCCCAGGCTCTTACGAGACATGAAGTACTAAAGGGTTGGGATGCTCCAAATGAGGTGCCACGGCTTGGGATAGCCCAGGAAAAATGCTTTCCTTGAGCTAGGCATTTCTTCCTGGTTTGTGCCCTGGGAAGGGTACCTGCAGCTACTCCAGGTCACCTGCTGCAGAACCAGGCAGAATGAGAGCTCCAGCTCTGCACTCGCTGAGCACCCTGCCCCCTGCCCCCAGTACTGATGAGCTCTCTGGACCCTGCTGTTTCCACCGACTTGCTTTCTCTCTCTAAGGGCTGCTTTGCACACATTCCTCCTCCTGCTCTGAAATCCGTTTGCCTCCATTTTCTCTTCCTGATCTCTTTCCCTCCAGTTTCCTTTCTTTCCTCATCTTTATATAACTAAGGTAGACAAACAGCCTGCATGCATGTAAGCTATTATGCAAGTCAACAGGAGAGCCTACCGAAAAGGTCAGCAACCGTGGGGAAATGATTGGCACTGCCTAGAAGAGGAGGTGGACGTTGAACTGCTTTTAATAAAGTGGGAGGGACACAGTTGGCCAGTGGAAGGAGGGGTGTAACGTAGTGTTGACACTCTTGGTCCCTGGACAAGTGTTAAAAATCCAAGATGTGCGAGGTTGTGCCCTGGATTCTCTTTGACCTTTGGGGAATTATTATACAGCTCTCTCAGACTCAGGCTTCTCATCTGCCAAATGGGAATCATCAGTCCTGGCAGCCAGTGTCATTATGTTATAGGGATTATAGTTAAGATGCACATTAGCTTGAAGGAACTGGATTGTTAGGGCTGAGAACTATGGTAAGCTGTGGGATGAAACAGATCTGGTCTCCACCTCCTAGGGGCTTACAGGAGAGCGAGACGCAAGCATGCACTTGAAACTAATACGTCTGTGAAGGAGGCAAACGGAACACTGTGGCTTTCACAGGGGAGTCAGAAGATCTCCTGAGCCTGTGGTTGTTGCCTCAGCTACCGGCACAGGGTAAAATGAGTTCTCTCTACTTTGTTTTCTCCCAGGAACACCTTTGCCCAAGGACAGACTCCAGCTGTGTGAACGACTGGGCACCAGTGGAGTCCAGGGCCCTCTCATCGGAGCCTTTGCCCTTTCAAAGCTTTGGGTTCACACAGGGGCCTAAGGAGGAGGAATTCACCCACCATTTGCTGGCTGGCCAGGTGTCCTCCCTCTGCCCTGCACCCGCTGTCCACTCCCCAGATGAGGCTCAGAGTGTGCTTGCAAGTCTTCTCGAGCCTTCGAAGGAATGCAGCCGTGGGAGCAGAAATGTTAGTAACATGGTTCCTGGGTGCTGGATGCACAGAGCGTTCTCTCTGAAGTGCTCTGAGGCAGTGATAGGGTTTGCCGTTACTGTCTCTCAAGAGACAGTGGAGGGCGGGTCGATGGCACTTGCTAGGAACGGCACCATCGGATTCAGCCAGGCCCTCCATGTGGGTCTCTGTTGTGGGTTCCACGTGTGAGCCACCAAGAGGTTCCTGTTAGCAGGTGTCCGGATGCTACCCTCCTCCTCTAGCCCTTTCTCCCTGCTGGCTTGCATGCTTACAGCCTGGAGCCTGCCCTGAGTCCTGCCTGGGCTCCTGTCCCTCCCCTCGGGAGGGCATGGAGCTGCACTTGGCACTTGATTTAGCCAGATAGGACTGGAGAGCAGCCACAGTCACAGCCACAGCCCCTTAGCCATTCACTTAATTTCACATGGGGTCAGGGTGCAAGTTTTCTTTTTTCTTCTAAGAGTATATGTATATGTGTGTGTGTGTGTGAGAGAGAGAGAGAGAGAGAGGGAGAGAGGGAGGGAGAGAGAGAGAGAGTCAATTTTTAATTTTTTTTCATCTGGTTTTTGTTTTTCCTCCACTTAATTGAGTATGTGGTGCTGGGGATCAAACCTGGCTGGGTCCTTGCACTTGCCAGGCAAATGCTCTACCTCTGAGCTACCTCTCCAGCCCAGGGTGAACATATTTTAAAAGACCAATTTCTGATTTAACCCAGGCTGTATCCAAAGATAAGTCTTTCTTGGAAGGTTTAAGGGGTGAATGACAGGATTTTCCTGAGATCTTGAATGAGGTGGATTAATTTTGGGGCCAAAAGTGGGTGTGGCGAACATGCAAAGGCCGTTTGGGAATTGCTCCTGGGCCTCAGGTGGAAGGTGACAGGACAGATCAAAGGCTGCTCAGTGGATCATCATTAATTTTGCAATTGGTTAAAAGTCGACAAACTAAGTGCTGAGCCCACTGTCAGCAGCTGGCAGGCCATAGAGACCGAGAGCGATTTCTCCCTATCACCCCTAATGAGATGGACACAGCCTCATCTGTGGTACCCAGGGCTCTGGGAGAGAGGAGGGTTTATCACTTTCTCTAACTCTGAGCCAGGGAACACTGCAGCAACCCCGCTCTGGGCGGCCGGGTGGATGCAGGCTGCTCACCCTCATCCCAAGCCTGGAAGATGGACGGTGTGTTTGTCAGATTGCTCCAGTGAGTCTCTGGCTCACTCTCAAGGTATAGTTCACCTAAAAAGCAAGAAAGCACATTGAATAGAGAAACAAAACCCAAACTCCTTTGCAAGTGAAACTTCACATTCTGAAAGCAAAGGATCTTAGATTTTTATATTTGAGTGGGATCTGGAAAAAATTTTCTCTAAAAAACACTTAGAATATTTCCCAATTTCAAGTATCAGAAGAGGCACTTGTGCATTGGTAGAGTGTCCGGGGTCTTGAGGATAAAGAGAAGGGTCTTCCATGTCCCTGCACATTGGGGTATTATGTTCCAGCCTCTTTTTCCTGAGCCAGCCCAGATGGAGGCAGTACTTGGAGACCAGTTCAAAGGCAGGTCTGCTATGGAAAGCACTCTTGTTTCCCCTCTGGGTGTCTCGGTGAGGCTGGTTGTGTCTCCTTCCCTCTGGGGGAGAGGTGTGTATTCCCTGCTGACTTCCGCACATCCTCACATTTTCCATGGCATTCTACAACTGGGAAGTACTTCCTCTCTCTTCTCTCTCTGTTTTTTTTTTTTTTTTTTTTTTTTGTGGCAAAATGAATCCTACTTTCTCTGGTTGTGTGGTAGTTATGCAGGTCAGGAAATCCACTTTAGTGAAGCCGTCTCTCCTTTTGGAACCCATTTCTGTGTCATTTGCCCACTGTTTGTTAAGGATCAGAAGAGATGATAAACAATTAGAATGGCTGCCACACCAGTTCCTCTTTTCAGTGTACTTTGTGATGAATTCTTAATAATTGTTCCATTAACAGGGAATGTTCAATAATATTTGTTAATTCACGAGGAGTTGGCACCCATAACCTGTTAGATCCTAATCACACCCAAGAATATCACGGACTTTGATTTTTGGCCACTGCTCTATCGCCAGGTTTTGAAAAATAGAACATAGTAATCATAATTTGTAACAGGACTTGAAGACTATATCAGTTTCCTAAGGCTGCAGTAACAAATTAACACAAGCGTAGTGGGTTAAAACAACAAGGATTGACGATTTCATAGTTCCAAGGTCTGCAGTACAAAACCGGTTGTGGAGGCTAAAATCAAGGTGTCTCCAGAGCTGCACCCTGCCTGGTGGCTCTCAAGCCTCTATTTCTTTGCCTCCAAGCTTCTGAAAGATACCCACATTTCTTGGATGGAGGGCTCCTTCCACCTTTTTTTTTAAGAGAGAAGGACAGTGTGAGAGAGAGAATCAATTTTTATTGAGTTTTTCTCATGGCTTTTGTTGGTCTGACACTTAGTTGTGTACGTGGATGCTGGGGTTTGAACCCGTGTACTTGCACATGCTGGGCAAGCGCCGTAACCGCAGAGCCACCACTCCAGCCCCGGCAAACTTCCATCTTGAAACCGGCTATTATATCACTCCTGTGCTCATTTCCACCATAACATCTCCTGGCTGATTCTCCTGCCTCATCTGATCACATGAACCAGCTGGATCCAGGAAACCCTCTCCATCTCTGGGTCTTTAATATAGTCACACGGGTGAGGCCTCTATTGCCATGCAAGGTTAAAGTCATACAGTCCAGGGGTTAGGATGTAGACAAATTTGGTGGTGGTGGTAGGGATTATCCTGACTACTCTAGAAACAAAAGGCAAAAGAAGAGTAGAAAATCAGTTTTTATAAATAAGCAACCCCAATATACATTTGAAACAGTTGTTTTCAGTTCCATGCGGGCTTGAAGACAGCAACCACATTAATTGAATTCCTGTTCAACTCTACTCTTTGTGATTTATTTTGCGTGTATGGAAGTATGGTCCTTTTGCAGGGTGAAAAATCTACTTTCTAATCTTTTTTAAAGGTCAAGTGGCAAGGTACTGGTTTTAAATACAAGTTACCCACATGGAGCAATTAAGGAGAGATATAAAGTGGTATGGATTTTAAGATGACATGGGTCAGATACAAATGGAGGAGAATCGACTAAGATATTAGCTGATTCAGGAAAATTCAAATCCCACCTTTGGGAGAACACTTGGATTAATATCTTTATTGTAACTCATTAAAAAGAACCCTCTTCTTTTCTAAGCTACTTTATCATTAAATTTGCAAGTTGCTTCTCTTCGTGGTCAGACACAAACACCAAGAACCAGTGTCAGGAGCATTCCTGTCCCAAGCCTCTTTCGCTGTGCATAGGTGGTAGTGACTCACAGCCACTTTCAGAGATGTATTGAAATTCTATATGAAGTTAAAGCATGCTCTCTAATATTCGATCTCGCTCCCAGAACAAACAGAGCTGACATGGTCCAAGCATCCCTCCCGAGAACACACCCCAAAGCCCTTTTCCTAATGTCACTTAAGCTTCTAGAGGCTTCCCTGCAGAAGTGGCTCTAGCTTATCTGCTTGGCGGCTGCACGGCTGCCTCTGGATTTCTTCTCCTTCTGTGGGAGGTGGATTTCTTCTTATGATGGGTTTCTCAGGGGAGCCCAGCCTGGTGAAGCTGAATGCCACCCTACAGGCCGGGAGACTTTTAAGACTTGTTTTTTTTTTTTTTTTTAAAGAGAGAAGGACAGTGAGAGAGAGAGACAGAGAGAATCAACTTTCATTGAGTTTTTCACATGGCTTACGTTGCTCTGACACTTAGTTGTGTACATGGGTTGCTGGGATTTGAACCCATGTACTTGTGCATGTAGGGCAAGCGCCATAACCACTGAGCCACTGCTCCAGCCCCCTTAAGACTTGCTTTTTAATTTAAAAAAAATTTTTTTTTTATTCTGCTGGCAGCTGAGTGACAGCTGAGCAGGGCAGGTGGATCCTTTCTAAACCTCAGGCTGATTCCTTAGGCAAAGCAAAACCCTTTCCCCATCCCTCCCTGGCTCCTCTTGTGGCTCAGTCCCAGGAGGACAATGGAGCAATGAAATATAGCCTGTGGGACAGGTGAGTAACCTGCATGGGGACAGCTGTCTGCGCTGGACCCCAGCCTGCGCTTGGCCAGACCAGAGCACACTGTTCTCATCTTGGCCTGGAACAGACGACTGATCAGGGACTACGATGGCCAGGAGAGGGAGGGGACCCAGAAAGGGTGCGAAGGAGGGCGGTGCCTCTGTGTGTGCCCTGTGCTTTCTCTGCCCTCTCCTCTGCTCTCCTTGCCTGTGTCTTGCTTACTCTGCCAGGTCCTCCCAGAGGGTGAAGATCTGTGGCGTCATCTCACCGTGGTCTGACCTCCACTCTAGTGACTGTCTCTGCAGATTGAATCACTCTGAGTTACTTGTCTTCTCCAAGAGATGGCTTTGGGAAATGCATCCCATTAGAAATGATCACGGGGATAGGGATCAAGGGGAAGGCAGGAGGGGAGGGCACAGGGAAGCACCTGGGAATGAAATTTACATTGTGCTCTGTCCGATTGTGAGTATGCCACAGAGAATCCTACAGATATAATTAGACTGCACTAATTAGATAATAATAATAATGATAATAATAATAATAAAAGGGGTGATTGGCAGAATAGAGTAAGTAGATGGGGGGAGGGAGGAAGGCAGGGAAAGAAAAGGCACTGGGGAATGGGATTGATCAAATTATGTCATGTGCATGTATGAAGAGGGGGTAATGAATCTCACCATTATCTGTCATTATGTGTCACCATTATGCACTCATTTTTTTCAGAAAAAGATCATCAGCAATTACCAAGTGGTATTCATGATTTTGATTGGCCATTATTTTTCATTGGCTGGGGAATACCATGCATGGGTCAGATAATATCTTTTTTTTCACATTTTTATTGGTGCATCATAGTTGTTCATAATGATGAGATTTGTTTTGCTACCTATGCCTACATGCACACAATATAGCAATACAATTTGGCCAGTGTCTCTCCCCAGCACTTCCCCCTCCCTTACATCCTCTTACCCCCCTGGTCCCTTTCTTTTACTGAGTTCTCTTTGATTTTTCTTTTTTTACTTTTCCAGTTTTTATTGATTTTGTGGGAATTAATTTTTATCTTAAAGGTACAATATATACGTTATCTCATTTTATTCCTCCCTCTTTTCCCTACTGTCCTTCCTCCCTGCCGCCATCCTCTTTCCCCTACTCTACTGGACATCCTTTAAGATGGCAAAAGGCAGAATTCGGGGTCTTGTGTGCAGAGGCTCAGCTTTGGTAGATTTGGAAGAAACCCCTGACCGGTTTGCATTTTTCATCAACTGGCAGCTTCCTCTGGCTGGGAGGTTGGGATGGTGGCTTGATGAAAACTGGGTCTTGTACGTGGACTTTGTGGCTCCACGTGAACTCATCAACTCTCCAGCCCCGTCCCCACACTCTGCTTTTCTGTGACATAATTTTCTCCCTGATGGCAGTCGTATTTTCATGCAATTTGCGAATAGGCTTCCGATCGCAGTGTATCACCTGCATTGTTATTTCCAGAGCGTGTGGTCTCAGGTTTATTCCCTGTGCAAAGATTGAAGGATGATCTGAAATCAAATACATTTGTCTGGGAGCAGAATGTCTGTCAGACCCAGGCATCGATCTCCCTGAGCTTGAGCTCTCAGTGAACGTCTCCCCAGTGAGAATTCCAATCAGGACTCTAAAGGTTATATGAAATAGGCCTGATTTCTGAGCTTTCTCCGGGGAGATTGCTGAATTTATAAGCAAAAGGGGGAGGGAATCCACATCCCACCACTGCTTGTTTGTAATCAGCACACCGTTCATAATTTAGGGTAAAACGCTATGCTGATTAGTGTGTGAACGAAGTGAGCCAGAAAATACCTCTGTGCAGACGATTTTTAAGGATGAAATAGTTGCACTTTGGAAGGACGGAAAGATAAGCAGGATGGAGTCCAGGCAGAGAGTGGGGAAGTTGGCTGGCCTGGGAGAGAGGCTGAATTTCCAACAGTGCCATTGCACCATTCGGTCACCAGGGGGCAGCATTGCACTTTGGTTGGGAAACCACCTGGCTGGCGAGCGGCCCTTTAAAGGAAAATTACATCTATGTGAGCAAAGCTAAAAACCAGAACATTAGCAAGAACCAGAAAACCAACAACACAGAACCCAAACTGCCTTTGTTATGATGTGCCATCTTTGCTTTCCTTGGTGCAAAGAATTTAATATCGTAGTACCAACACTCTCCAGGGCATGCTTTATCGGTCCATTAATATGCACTTGTGGGGTTAGATAATGCAGTGAGATTATTTTTCATTCTTCCTAGTTTTTGTTTGCATCTTCCTCCTCTCGCTGCCAAACCACTTCTCTCCCAAATCTACTTCTCTCAAGGCAGAGTCGGACCTGGGGCTGGCTGCACGTTGTCCAGCCCAGAGGATTTGGAGGAGAATCTCTTTCTCCTTTCCTTGTTGTGGAATCAGGCTTACAAATATTCATGATTCTGTGTAGTTCCTGGAGATTATCATTCTGTTTATGCATCCTCACAAACACACTGCTATAGGCACCAACCCATCAATTTTTAGGGAGTGACATTGAATAAATATATGTTAAAATTTGCATCTTTAAAATGGACTCATATTTTTAATAGGTAAAGTGTGAACAAATTAAAAAAAATTCAACCACTGACTTTAGTACAGGGATCATGGGTGTTTGTTCACAGAAATACCCAACCCACCAAACACCGAATGCCTGCTAAATAGAAGGTCCCATGTAAATGTATAGGTATATACTTATTTATTTATTTTTGCACCAGGGATGAAACCCTGGTACTTTACCACCGATCCATATCCCCTTTTTATATTTTATTTTGAGACAGGGTCTTGCTAAGTTGCTGAGGTGGCTTTGAACTTGTGATCCTCCTGCCTCAGCCACCCGAGCTGCTGGGATGACAGGTGTGTGCCACCATGCTGGCCTCGGTAAATATTTGTTGAGTGACTGCATGAGTTTAAACACGTGTCCTCATCAGCGCTGTGATCTTCCACCTTGACTTTGCTTTGGAGCAATGATTAACCTGAGGACCCAGGCGAGGCCGCGTTTGTTCACACGGTTTCCTTGTTTCTCCGCTCTTTGTTTGTTTTGTATCTGGGCTTGTGGAATCATAGTGACTTAGGACTTTCTTGAGGAAAAGTGCTAAAGTTCAGCCTCTAAGAACAACGAGAAGCCCCAAATATTTTTGTTTCTCTGAAATTTGCAGAGACATCTACGTAGAGTTACAGACTGAATTCTACCATTTTAGGGAAAGTTCCTCGCCATTGAGTTTGTTCTACAAGGAGATTTTTCTCTTTTGCTTCCTCCTCCCTTTTCTTCTCCAGCAGAGAACAGGGAACTTTGAACAGGAGCAGAAGTACGCACAGGGCAGGGAATAACAGGCACCGGGAAGATTAATGACCCTCGCTGGTGTCTGGCTTGACTGGGCGAGGTGAGACGGTTCACTCATTCAATCATGCAGGTGCTGTGGACTCCCAAGGCCCTGAGTGCTGGGATAGCCCTCCCTGCCGCTGGATCCTCCAGGAGTGGCTCCTTAGCTTGCTGCTCCCAGGATGCCCCAGGCAGAGGGAGAAGAGCCATCTCTCTGCGGCCCCCAGGGCTGTGGGTGTGTGAAGGGCTCTGCTTCTGCGGGGAGCCTGCTCTCAGGGCTATATCAAGAGTATCAGTGGATACTCTTCCTCACGCCCAGCTTCTCCAGACTTTCTTCTGGCTGGAGAAGGGCTACCCCTTGGAGCTACAGGTCGGAGCGCTACGTCAGACCTGAGTGTTCTGGAGCCATGCAGTCTCATTGCTCTGTGATAATGGGATGCTCCAATATGATGGGCAGGCACAGGAGGTGGTGATTCGTGTCCCAGGTGTGGCCAGCAAAAGTCAGGAACTCCATTTTCATTTTAAATTAATTGAAAGTTCCAAAGTCATCTACGGCCCATGGATGCTGTATTGGGTGGTCAAAGAATAGCACCCACAGTGTCCAGGGAGATGCAGATCCTTTAATTTTCTTTCTTGGTGGGACTTGATTGTTGCATTCTTGTGTGGAAGGGCTGTGTTTTTAAAAACTAATTTGATTCTCTAAACTGTTTTTGTTGGTGCACCTAATTGTACAGCATAATGGCTTCCACTGTCGTATTTGTACATGTAAATAATGTGCTCTGATCGTATCCACCCCTCATTACCTTCCCTGCCCTCCCCTTCCACTTCTCTAAAAGTTTCCCTATTACTTTCACGTCATCTCTTTTCTCCCCTAGTTACCACATTTGAGGGAAAACATGCCACACGTCTTAATGAGTTGTACTTATTTTCTTTAACATGAAGCGCTCCATTTCCGTCCATTTCCCTGCAAATGCATAATTTCATTCTTTTTTATGGCTGAATAATACTCCACTGTGTACCACAATTTCTTTTTCTGTACATCTGTTGATAGGCGCCTAGCCTGACTCCAGAACTTGGCTATTGTGAGTTGTGCCTCAATAAACATGGACTTTCATTCAGAGGGGCTGTTATGTGCTGCAGTCCTTCTGCTGCTATTGTAGCTATTTTGGTCACATCTCACCATGCCTGCCCTCTTGCTTCTCATCCCACCCCTCTGCTACTGCATCTTGGCCATGTCACTCCTCATCCGCATCCAAGAAGGGACAGGAGACTGGAATTTTACATGCGTGGCTGTGATTTCTTGTTTCCTGATGTGGTAGAGATCTTAATGGCAACTGCTCTGTCAGGATGGAATGACTCAGCTAGGCATAGGTGTGCTGCGCTCTGTCTCCGTGGGACTTCCACCATAGTGGTGCCACCAATCTGGTGTCAGGCAGTGTGGCCGTCACGTGCTCTGTTCAGCATGGGTTTTCAAAATTGTCTGGAGACCGAATGCACATAAAAGACAGGTTGATAATTTATCTATCAAAATAAGTCCTTTAAGAAATGGCATTAGATTTTTTAGATTTGTAAAGATGTATTGGGAAGGAGGTGGGGGAGGGATAAGGGTGGGTAATTGGGGGGCTCTTGGGGGTAAATCTAATTTTCAGAATATATATATATATATATATATAATACTATTTCATTAGAAGCTTGTTTGATTGTTCAACAAATAAATTTCTGAATAAAAATAAATAAATAAATAAATGAAGTAATATGCCAAGAAAGAAAGAAAGAGAAAAAGAAAAAGAAAAAAACGGAAAATGGCCTCAGGAAGCTAATGCGACAGTGTAAACCAGACACAAGAGGAAAGAGACGGGACAAGGACTATCGCTATAGCGAGAAGGAAAAGGCAAGTCTACCACAAGTCTCCCTGTCACTCAGGTTGAACCGTGGAGTCATAATCAGTGACTCCCAATCTTTGTCCTCCTGCATCCCACTTGCCCACCGCGCATGCTCGGCCCGTGTGCTTCATGCCCTGGTTGCTAAAATCCCACAGAAGACAGCCTTGGCTCCTGTGTTTACCCTTGCTAGTTAATTTGAGCCTCAGCGTTGGGCTCTCAGAGTGACAGAAACAGCAGCCACTTGCTGTTGGACAAGAAAGTGTGCATGGCCTCCTCGCTAACACCCTTGAGAAATGTCCCCAGAAAAGCAGCTCACGGAGAGAGTTCTTGAAATTAAGCTAGATTTGTAAAGAGCCCATTTACTGCCTGACTTAGAGCTAAATCCTGCGGCAGAATGGAATTCGAGGCTGGCTGCCAGGGAACAGAAACAGCTCGGGCACTCGACCACCAGCCTGTGAGTGGCAGGGAGAGGGGTGACGTGAGAACAGAAGGCATCCTGAGGTCTGAGAGGGAAGAAAAACATCAAAACAGAAGGAGGCATCAGAGACAGAGTATGACGAAGTTGTCCAAGGAAGCTGGGATGCGAGGACTAAAGAATGAGAATGGGAAGGGGCTTCACAGGAGGAAGGAAGGAGCCAGAGCAGGGGAAGAGAAACCCTCTTTGCATTGTCTCATTAAAGGGACATGGATGAAACCAAGCTCTTTCAGCGGGTGACCTGTCAGCCACAGGTGCTTCCCTGCCTTGTGCTGAGCCCTGATTTCTTGAGGGCCCTGCCCTCCTTCTGCTTTCCAGGTTAGGCATTAGTGCAATAGGAGAAGCTTCTTCCAATACTGCAGCGCAGAGGGCTGGGAGAAGAACCCAACGCAGGGAAGGTGGGTTCTGCCCTCGAGACCTCCTGGCCAAGGCAGCCTCGCCCCATCCTCTCTGCAGATGGGGAGAACACAACCGGTTGACATCCAGCTGCTTCCTCTCTGGGGACTTTCATTTTGATGGGCTCCAGAATGTCCTGGGGAAGCTTAAGCTTAATAATAAGACAGTCGCCTGAGCCCCAGCACCTGGAGATTTTGGGTTCTCAAGGGAAGATTCTCAAGGGAAGATAGCCTGTTTTTGTTCATTCGTTTGTTTTTGTTTTTGTTTTTGTTTTTTGAGCAAGAGAGACAGAAAGAATCAATTTTATTTAGTTTTTCACATGGCTTCCATTACTCTGAAACTTAGCGCGTGGTGCTAGGGTTTGAACCCGTGTACTCACGCATGCCAGGGAAGCGCCATAACCACCAAGCCACCACTCCAGCCTCTGGAAGATAGCTTCTTTAAAAAAAGCCCAGGCTGGGAAATTTTAGGGAATGGGCACAGCAGTGAAATGTGAAGGTATTAGAACTTAGAGGATGTAGCAATCCAAATTTTTAATTTTTTTGGCACTGGGGATTGAACCCAAAGGTGCTTAAACACTGAGCCACATTCCCAGCCCTTTCTTTATTTTTTATTTTGAAACAGGGTCTCACTAAGTTGCTGAGGCTGACTTTGAACTTGTGATCCTCCCTGCCTCAGCCTCCCGAGCCGCTGGGATTACAGGCGTGAACCACTGCGCCCAGCATGGAAGCGGCTATCCAATCTCACGCTCATTAAAATTTCCTCAGAAATAGAATTTTATGGAATTCCTTTGTCTACTTGTTTGAAAATTAAAGAAAATAGAGACTTTTTTTCTCCTATTACAAGTTTTGGATAGTAAGTATTCTTTTTTTCTGCAAAATTATTGAAGACGGAGGAAACTAAGCTATGAATGCATCTAGGTTTGGTCTAGGTGGAGGGCATTTGTGCTCATGGACGTCTTTCCTGGAGTCTGGCTCGTGGCTTCCTTTTTTCCTCCTAGCCAGCGCCATCTGAGTCCCCAACCCTGCCTTGTCCGGGTCTGCCACGGTTGCATGTTACTCTGGAAGGCCGTGCTCCTCCCGAGTGGGGCCTCTGTAGGAGTCAGGGATGGGAGGAATAGGAACAGAATCCACCAGGCAAAGGCCATGGTCATGCTTGCCTGTCACTATGTGAACGAGGGAGAATCACTCTCCAAATTTCAGTTTCTCCATCTGTGAAGTGGATGCAAGCGATGTTCCTCACTGACTTTTTAATTATTGAATGAGATAAGGTATGGAAACCGCTTTGCAGAACAAGTGTTCGAGGAACATGCCCATTCCTTGGAAGCTCCTGTCTTTTCCAGCAGAGATTCATCTACCTTCCTCAATAGTCATATTTTTTATATGCCTTTATCTGTGTTCTTAGAAAAAAGCCTCACCTCGGACCATGAGTCGGGTGAAGTTGCTGTTCATGTTGTAAGTCTTAGTCACCTTTGGGCATTCTTGCTTGTCACCATGGGGGTGTTGCTTGGGAGAGGGCTGGCAGCTGCTGTGACCTTTGGTGCTGAGGTTGGGCAGCGGCAGGTCAACGTGGCTGTCGGAACTGGACGAGTTGTGTCCGGCTGCGTGATCAGAATCCTCTATTTGCTTTATTTTGCAATGGTATTTATACCATAACTTAAAGGAGTGACATGCCAAATTCTCAACCAAGCCTTGTCCTTGATCCTTTCTGGGCGATATGCGAGAGTCTAACATCCTTGTGGGAATTCAAACACGTCACACCCGCTGACAGGCAATCATGATTCTAATGAGGGACGAAGAATTTAATTCAATGAAAAACCTATTAGAATTGACAGTACAAATGTACTGGTCCCTGGTGAATAATTTTTGCTGGGTCTTCTCTACCACTGTGTGGCTTCACACGTACCGTGACCAAGCCTCGAAGGCAGAGGCTGCACTTGGCTTCAACAGGAGGGGACAGACAGGTCCCCCTTCTCTAACCTGAGCTGCGATGCAGCGTTGCTTCAAAACCATGTACCAGGTAGTCGGGGGTAAGCTGTAGAATGGCATTTTGGCCTCGTGTTTAGGTGTGGAGGGATTCTGTGCTGTCTGGAGACAGATATTGTGGGGGATTACTTTTCTGTTGCTATTTTTCAGAAGATTTGTGCAGTAAAAAGGGATCTTCAATCGGTTGCTTTGGTTTCCCCCTGAGAATTTTGACCTATCATTCAGAATAGTTTCAGGAATGGCTGGAGTTTTTTTCCTTCTGTTGTAGCAACTGGATTTTACAGACTTTTCATTGGCCCAGTTTATGAATTGCTGCCTATTTTGTAAAATTTTAAATTTCACCCAACAAATACACAGTTCCATCTTTGGCAGATATTCTTTTTTTTTTTAAGGAGTTAAGTTGTTGTATAATCATAAATGTGTATAAAGTAACAATATGATACGCATTTATTCCTAAACCATAATTACCCCTATATCACCCATACCCCAGTCTCTTAATTATTCTGTATCATACCCTGAGAGATATATATGTCTATATATATGTATATTTATATATATATATAGAGAGAGAGAGAGAAGAGAGAGATGATTATAAATTTTCCAGTATTAAGTGTTTGCATACATATTATTTGACTTCTCAGGGGGGTAAAGAGTATGCTACATTGTTGGTTGTCTCCCTAGATCCCACCCTATCTTCCCTCCCTCTCCCATCCCCCAGCCTTTCCCTACTCCACCTCCCTACATGTCTATGGTTGCCCTAGATTATGTGTTGCTACGCCTTTGCTGGGCCTAATACAAGAGTTTGACTACCTTTCACCCAAGCCTGGGTTTTGCTCCAGCCTCCACAAATGAGGGAAAACGTTCTGCCCTTGATTTGGCTAATTTGGTTCAGCATGATTTCTTCCATAGCCACCCACTTGCTTTCAAAGGCTGCAATACTGTTGCTTCTAATAGCTGAGTAGAACTCCATTGTGTAAATATACCAGAGCTTTGGATCCATTCATCCAGTGAGGGGCATCTGGGTTGGTTCCATAATTTAGCTATTGTAAATTGAGCTGCTATGAACATGGATTTTGCTGTGTCTCTCTAATGTGCTGATTCTAACTCCTCTGGGAGAATACCCAGAAGAGGGATAGCTGAGTTGTATAGTGGATCTAACCCTAATTTTTTGAGGAGTCTCCACACTGCTTTCCAGAGCAGCTGAACCAGTCTGCAATTCCCCCAACAGCGTGCTAGTGTCCTATCTCTGCACAAATCCTCCAGCATTTGTTACTGCATATATTCTTCATCTTTGTTTGGCAGATATTCTTTTTTCTTTAAAGAGAAAAGGAGAGAGAGAGAGAGAGAGAGAAAGAGAGAGAGAGAAGAGACAGAATCAATTTGTATTGAGTTTTTCACATGGCTTTCGTTGCTCTGACACTTAGTTGTGTACGTGGGTGCTGAGGTTTGAACCTGTGTACTTGTGCATGCCAGGCAAACGCCATAACCACCAAGCCCCAGATATTCTTAACTAGAAAAATTAAGCAGCACTATTTCTTGAGAGACCCTGAGACATTATTATGTCACAGTACCAACAATTCCCAGTAAAAACAGTGGTTCTTCTTGTACATTGTTTTTTTCCCAGTGCTTTGGAATAGAGATAGTGCCATATTAATTCTTTTCTCTAAAAAGAGAATAAACCTTAACATTTTCTTTATTAGAATAAAATTCTTTGGTTCATTAATAACACTAGGGATAATTTACTCTTAGTATTTCAATGTTCTCTCCATTTTCCTACTTTGGGTTCATTAATAACACTAGGGATAATTTACTCTTAGTATTTCAATGTTCTCTCCATTTTCCTACTTTGAAATCCTTGCTTCAAAATTGACTACATCATTATTTACCTTTGGCCCTCTTAATGGAGATTTATCTGCAAGAGGAAGAGACTGGCCGCCCCAGCTGTGGTTCTTCCTCTGTTGTGGCTTTGTTCTCGCAGAGTTGGAGTATCCATGACATTGTGGTCCTGGGCCTGGAAAGCTGTTTATGCTGTGTGCTCTGTTGGTGGATTCATAAAATCTTATGCACAAATGTTATAATTGTTTTTCAAATACACATTGATTCTATAGGAATAAGTATAATGCACATTCATTGTCTTTTTCATGACTATAGATTTTCTTGATTAATAGATGCTAAAAGGGCAGCTCATATCCCATGATGGGATTTGTGACATTTTTGACAGCACAAAAGATTTAATCTCATATTTCTAAATATTGGGAATCTCTGTCCTAAACCAGGTGGGTGTTTAGAATGTGAACTTTCAATTGTATCATGAATGTGTCGGTCATTATGAAGACGTCTTCCCTGCCTTAACTGCCACACAGAAAGGGACTGGGCCTCCTTGGTCAGCTGCTCCTGGCTGAGGGGAGCAGGCACCGGATACCTCCTGTCACGATCCTGCAAAGCCACGGACTGTCAGGGCATTTGCTTTTGCTCTGGCCTCTGCGAATAACTAAATATTCATTACAATTTTTTTTCAGTAATCAAGAACAATTGTCCATTTCCTAGGGTTGCTGTTCGCTTGCCCCATTTTCAACTGCTTCATTCACTGCTGCTTTCTTGTTCACGACTACTCTGCCACCACAAATTAAGGTGCAGAACCTTGCAAAAAGAATCCTGTGTTTCTGATCCACAGCTATTCTGAAGGAGGAAAGGAGGAAATCCATATTTCCTGAATGCTTGCTACATGCATGTTGAGTTTAAACCTTTCTCCCTTATAGATGTCATGGTCACCACTGTCACAGAGAGGCATCTGGGGGTGGGGAGGAGAAGGGCAAGGAGCTGGTGCTTGCTGCAAGGCAGGTGGGGAGTTCAGCAACCAATCCCTGATCTAGAAATTTCTAAGAGTAATCCTTTCTTCCTTCTTTTCTTTCTTTGCCTCCCACCTTTCCTCTTCTCTCTGCGAGAGCTCAGTAGCTTAATTTTGTGTGCGAGATTTTGCCTATGATGATAAATAGATGGCTCTCTGTTGTTCTGGAGTCTTCTCTTTTCCATGCCTAGCAGAATCTGAGCTTAGGATCTGATATTTTTGGGTTGTATCTTGGAAATCTACTGATGAGAAGTTCTAAGTATATTAGGAAGTCAAGTTTCTTCCTTTGTTTACCTAGGAAAGAGTGTTCATTTGAGCAACAGGAGCAAGTTCCAAATGTAGACACTTAACCAACAGGGAATCTTTTACCTGCGTTTTGATGTTATTCTCTCAAGGGATTTATGCATTTGGATGTGTTTATCTAAGGATCTCTACTCAGTTCTGATTGTCTCTCATTCTGCATTGAGAGATTTATAGTATTTTAAAACACATTGTCAAGCCTTGCTTGTTGGCCATTTCTCCTTTGATCTATCTTCCGTTTCATCATTAACCCTGTAATTTTGCTTTTTCTCGCTAAGTCTTGGAGCCATGAACGCCAACGGGCAGCTCACAGTCCTGACCTTCTTTGCCTCTCACTTTTTTATACAGATGCAGTTGAAACAGTAAACAGCAGAGCTGAGAATTCCCAGAGGTGGAGCTGAGCTGCCTGCTTCCTCTCAATGCCCGCAGGCCTATTCACTGGCAGTTCAGGCACGTGTAAGTATGTGTGCCCCTCGCCAAGGGCCCTAGCACATGGAGGTGAACTCAGTGGCCTTCTTTTTGAGTGTGGAGCACACCTGGGCTTTTTGTGTGTGAGGGAATCTCTTGCGACCTTCCCTTCTCAGCCACCTGGAGAAGGGCGAAATTTTGTGCTTTGTAGGACAAAATCCACTGACTTCCAAAGGAAAGAAATGTGCTGAAGAGATATGGAGTCAAAGCTGGGGACTCACGTGTCTTTTGGATCTCTTTGTGAGAGTCAGTGAAATCTCTGAGGGCTGAGAGCTTTATTCTGAATAAACAGAAATGGAAAGCTACTGAATCAGGCTCCTGTGGCCTTTGACCTGGAAGCTCTTGTAGGTCAGCTTCCTGCCTCCTGCACCCTCCCAGACCTGCCATGTTTTCCTGCCATGGGAGGGATCTGCTGACCCTGTCTGCAGAGTTGTGGGCCCCCTGGCTAGACGGTACTGGACCTTTGGCCTCTCAGGACGTTCTAGTGCTCCAGGAAAGCGGAAAATAGGAGCAAATTGGAAGCTGTCCTCTCAGAGATGACCCTCCCCATCTGCCACAGCCACTGAGAGGCTGGCTGGGGGCTCAGGGCAAGAGCATGGAGCACTTGGAACTCAGACAAGCTCTTAGATGTCTTGTACTAATTAGCCAATTATTCTCCCCATTTTTACCAAGGTCAGTACCCTGGACTGAGGAGTCCTGTTCTCTTTTTGTTTAGCCTCTTCTCCAGCTCTGTACGGTCTTAGAAGAAGAAAGTAACGAGGAATGAGACACCTCGATGTAACTGCAAAAGAACAAATACACAGGATCGCAGTGAAGCAAGACTTTTATTCCTTTATTCACGACTCATTCATTCATTCATCAAACATTTTTTAGAGCAAGATCAGTGTGCCCAGAACCATGCTAATTGCTGCAATCACAAAGGTAACTCGAGTATATGAGAAGTTTTCAGCCTTCCGGCTGGGCTGTTGTTAGCCTCTCGCCTGGGAACTGCAGGAAGTTCAGTCGCCCTCTCCAAGGACGACCTGAGGCGACACCTGTGTCTGCTAGTGTCAGCGTTCTCTGCTGTGGCGTGTCCTCTCCCTTGTCACCTCTTCTCATACTGCTCTTGTACTCTTGCTGCTCCGGCTCTCTGTACTCTGGTTTGCCCCAAAGTATGAACATATTTTCTTCCTTCATCGCCCAGGGCTGCTACTGTGAGCTGATGGTGAACAAATCACAGCAGCATTTTAGAAGTTCTTGCGAGGGAATGATAATGAGCATCTGGCTATCACTGTTCCAGGGGCTTCTCTCTCAGCCCTGGATAGTGGCTTTCTTGCTGGTGGAGTCCACCCTGCCCTCCTCCGTGTCGTCATTTCCACTAGTCTTGGGCTCTTCCCTGGGGAAGAGCAGGAAGAACTTTCTTGGTGGCCAGGCAATGTCTCCTTAAAGGTGCTCCGGGCCACCCAAGAGCTTGATTTTAATACTGGCTTCTCTTTGTTTCAGTGTTTTTTTGGTACCAGTCTTTGGGCACTTTCTTTGCACATTAAAAAGTACACCACAGTGTTTTCCCAAATTAAAAAAAAACCCACACAATTTTACCCTGAAGATAAATTCTTTTTGCATAACCTAGAATGCAGAAATAGCCGTGGGCAGCTTTTAGAGGAGCATTCTGCTTCATAATTAAGATGACAGGGCCCCTGCGCACAGTCTGCGCATACTGGAAGAGACAATGAGTGAAGGAGCTTTGCAGCAGAACACTGTAAGTGACATGACAGGGCTGTGGGGGGCTGCTGGAGGACCACACAGGGTGGAGCATTCGATTCCACACGCTGATCCTCCCAGAAGGCTTTACAGACTTGAGTTAGGAATTTTCCAGGAAGATAATGGGGAGACAGCATTCCAGGCAGCTAGAACAGTATGTGAAAATCACAGAGGCATGAAAGAGATTGGCAGCTTGGAGGAACAGCGGGCTTCTGTATGGTGGGAGCATAAGAGGGGAAGGTGGGCCAGGACCACATGGCATGTTCAGTGGGTGGGAAGCAGCCTCTCTTTCAGATCATACCCATCAGGTCATGGTCAGATGAGATGAAATGTGTACTTGGGAGCCTGCTGTGCAGAGCAGGGGACGGACTGGAGAGAAGAGAGGCAAAGGCTCCCGTCTGGGGCTGCCCTGCCGTCAGCTCTGGGGAGGAATCCCTGCACTCTGGCAGGGCCCATGAGCACAGAGAAGAGGGGATCAGGTGAGGTGTATGGCAAGTCAAGTGCCTTCACCTCCAAACTGCAGGGCAGGGGGCAGCCTGATTGCCTCCCCATGCTCACCAGGCTGCCTGGAACAGTGTCCGTATCTAGCATATAAAGCCCAACCAATAGAACAAACATTGGTTGAAAGAATGAATGGTAAGCTGGCCATCAGTTCCAAAGATGTGTATAGTAACCGCCTTTTCATGCTTGTAGTCTGGCGGAGGCGTCTGCATGGTGCTTATGTAGCCGTAATGGAAGCTTTTGAATGGCGATTCTTTTCTGACATTTTCTTAAGAGAGAGAGTTTAGTTTTTCTGACACTTAGTTGAGTATGTGGTGCTGGGGGTCAAACCAAGGTCCTTGTGCCTGCCCGGCAAGGCTCTACCTCTGAGCCACCACTCCAGCCCTTTCTGCCATTTTTTCCTGCCATTTTTAAAGGGTAATTTGGGATTTTTTAAAATAAAGAGACAAGTTGCAATGATATGGTCAGGTGCAGGAGAATTTCCAGAGACAGAGAAGTGTTCCTGGAGAGGAGAGGGAGGGAGAAAAGGGAGGGATCTAGGGAGTAAAGCAACAGTATAGCAAACTCTTTACCCCCTAGAGAATCCAATAACACTTATGCAATCATTCAATTATGGAAAAATTCTCAACCTAATCATTTATATTGTTTGTACAGGCAAAATATAGAAGATTCAAGAGGCTGGGGTGTGGGCAATGTGGTGGTAATTCTGGTTTAAGAATATGTGCATATCGGTGGCTCAGTGGTTACAAAGCTTGCCTGGCGTGCTCAAGTACACGGGTTCTAATCCCAGCACCATGTCCATAATGAAGTGTTGGAAGAACAAAGTCACATGGAAAACTAAATAAAAATTGCTTCTCTCTCTCTCTCTCTCTTTCTCACTGTCCCTCTTTCTTAAAAAAATACATATCATGTTGTTATTTTCTATGCATCTTATGATTGTACAATAACTCAACTCCTTAATGAAAATTTTTAGTAAAGAAGTGTTCCTGGTTGATTGCAGCAGTGCATTCCGTTTGGCTTCAGCTGAGTCAGGAAGGTTAGAATTTCACATCAGTGCTCGTCAGTATCTTTCCCCCGGTAACGCCATGATCCGGGAGCCACACTTTTGTCTCAGCCCTTAGAGAATGTCATCTTCAGTTGGACAATTGAATTGGGTGTTAGCAAAGCCTACAAAAGGAAATATCAGTTCACCCACCTAGGTTATTAGGGCTTCATGGAGAAAGGGTGATAAAAGTTAGAACCTCCATGGTTGGCTTCATTTGTAAAAACGGGATTCCCAAAAGAGGGGGCGCCCAGGAGCATCAAGACGCTGCCAAGAGACCAGATAGCTGCCAGGCTCAACGGTGTAAAACCCTCTAGTTTCACAGAGCCCTGTTGACTCCTAATCGTGGTTTGTAGTAAAAAGCCCAGGCTGCTTACAAGGAACCCATCACCAAGGTGGAAGGTTTATGACAACCTTATTTTCCTTGTTGGAAATGAAAGTACATGAGAAAACCAAGTAGAGGAGGGTAATAGGGCAGAAATCCGGAGGCTAAATTACAGGTTTATATACCCATGAAATGTTATTAGCCTAGTCAAATTCCTCCTGAGCTTCTGCTTAGATGTTCCTGCAGCTTCGGTGCGCGCCGTGCTCTGTGCTTGGCTGCATCGTGAAGTGTTGTTACTTAATAGGTGACGTGTTCCATCCAGCTGTGGCAACAATTCCCCACAGAGGTTTTCACATTCGTTTAATTTTTCAAAGCTTTGCAAAAATTCTCTATTTAACAGAAGTAAATCACACAGATGGGAAGTTTTCTCTTCTACCAAGGTTGTTTTTATATTTTGTTAATTCTTGCTCTTGCCTGTTATAAAATACTGTAGCTCCTTGCAAAAGTGCCTTGTTAATTTCTGAACCTTTCCGAGATGTGATGTACGTGTGCTCGTGAACCAGGGCAGCCACGTACCACTTGGTGTCCGCTGGTGACAGCTTGACCTGCTTCTGCTGTTTCCGAGGTTTTCTGCATCAGCCGGATGCAGCTACCTACATCACATGTAGTTGACGTACCTGAGTCCTGGGTTGTCAGTCTCCTGTGTCAGTGTACCCAGCTATCTTAGGTAAGGATACGGTTTCTATTAGCCAAGTTCATAAAGCAGCATTGCTTTATGCTAGTAAACTAAAAACGTTAAATGTTTTATAATTACTTCAGTTTTAATTTGAAGTC
This sequence comes from Aplodontia rufa, assembly GCA_004027875.1. Lineage (NCBI taxonomy): Eukaryota > Metazoa > Chordata > Mammalia > Rodentia > Aplodontiidae > Aplodontia > Aplodontia rufa. Next base: position 24,696 of record PVKS010010676.1, read on the forward strand.
TGTTTTTTCCCTAAGGAGTAAGAATTTACAGGGTTTGGAAGAAGCATCCGGATGTCAGACGCCTGCTCTTTCTGTCTGGCTACTGGCCACTATCCGCCAGCCCTCCTTGGGGTCAGTTTACTCTGAGATTCCTCAGTCTCTCGAGTAAAAGTGACTTCTTGTGAGTTTGCCTCACCAGACTGTAAGACACTCAGATCCGAGGCCTGGCTGTGGACGCTGTTCAGAGTTAAGTTGGGATCTCCTTATTACACATGAAGGTCACTGCTTTGAGACTTTCTCAAACTCAGACCCATGCAGGGAGTGAGGGAAACCATTTGGACAGACGGCAGTGTCTTTGGAGGTGCAATCTTCATGCAGTAATTGAATTAAACTGAGGTCATTTGGGTGGGCCCTAATTCAATGTGTTCCCATGAGAACGGGGCACAGAAATGTCCCCAGGGGGAAGATGACGTGAAGGGATGTGCAGAGAAGATGGCAGTCTGTAAGCCAAGGAGAGAGTTCTGGGACCTTGTGGCCCTCAGAAGGGACCCACCCTGCTGCTGCCTGGATCTTAGACTTCAAGCCTCTAGAACTAGGAGACGATAACTTTCTGTTGTTTGAGTCACCCAGTATGCAACACTTTGCCCCAGGATTTCTAAAACACAGAGATAGAACAACATCCTAGGAGAAGTTCACACCCGTTACGGCGGGGTAGGCACCGAGAGGCTGACTCACACCTTGCACTGTGTGTGACATCTGAAAAGTGCAGGCGGGTTGGAGATGTGCCAGTGTCAAGGCGGGCTGGCAAGCGGTGACAGGTGGTGCTTCAGCAGGGAGGTGGAGCACGGTGGTGGGGGGTCTGGAACCAGGCAAGATGTTCAGACTCAGGAAAGCATGCCCCCCTGTCAGAAGCTCGACTCAAAGACAAGAGAGACAGGGCTCTGATTTTGAAGAGACTGAGGACAAGGCTGTTCTGCAAGGGAGGGAGCCATGCTGGGGCTTGGTAGCTGTAAATGGGGGAGGATCATAGGCATGGGAGGAAGAAGGTCATGCCCAGTCACTAGAACATGATCATAAAGAAGACTGGAACAACCAAGGTCATTTTCAACCTCAAACACTTGTGTTCCTGACCTATATGTCCTTAAATCACACTGACTGGGAATATATGGCCTTCTAGTGTCTAAAACAAGCCTCAACCTATAAGAAATAATGTCAAATAGCTTCGGCAGTCAGTGGTAGTGGCCCAGGGGGACAGGTAGGTCATTACATTGACAATACAATTCTGCTGAATGAACAAGAGGGTACAGCTTCCTCAGGAGCCATTTGCTTGGTACGCTTATTAATTTCCAATGTGCCATTCTGGGATCTTTCCCAGAAATGTCATCCATGACTCCTGGGAGGAATTTTTCCAAGCAGGTGTCACTACCTTGCTGCTTATAGAGGAAGCTCTTGAAAGCAACAGCAGTTACGTTCCAACTACCAAGGTAGCCCAGGCAGAAGCGAAACTGCCCAGCGTATGAAAGAGGGTAGAAAATGTAAGAGGGATTTCAGAGTAGAAATGTCTGAAAATGAAAAGCCATGTAAGCAGTTGCCCTGCTGGTTTGTGAACCAAAATAGAGCACAGCCTCAGATTCCCTGGGCCTAATGTGTAGAACACTGCCTTCCAAATACTTCACAGTTGTTGAATCTTTTGTTCAAATGGACTCTTATGGAAGACTGACCTTTTGGAAGACTGAAGATGAGCAGCTTTTGCTGGAGCAGGGTAAAAGGCTCACAGCCTGCCCAGCCTCATCCACCTCCAGGGAGTTTTCCGGTGAATTGCAGTTCCAACAACATATTCAACTTGTAATTCACTGTGTTGGTCAGCTTTCCGTTACTGTAACAAATACCTGAAAGAACTCAAAAAGAGGAAAGGTTTACTTTGGCTTGCCCTCCCAGAGGTTTTAGTCTGTAGACCCCATTGCTTCTGGGCCTGTGGTGAAGCAGTTCATGATGGTGGGAGTAAGTGAAGGAAGCAGATCATTTCATGACAGCCAGGAGGTCAAGAGTGAGAAGAGCAAGAGTGGGAGGCCCACAAGAACTCCCAATGACCTAACTTACTTCTAGTGGGCTCCACCTCCTAGAGTTTCCACCCTCTTCCAATGCTGCCAGGCTGAGAACCAAGCCTTTAACATGGGCTCATGGGAGACATTTCAGATCCAAACCATCGCAAGTAGTTTGCTTATTAACTGGTCAAGTTAAAATGTCATGAATATGGAAAAATCAAGGGATTCTTTTGATTTTTAAAATATATGACTTATGACCTTAAAGGACACACAGAGATCAGTTAAGTGGTTGTCCCAATTATTGAATGTTTTTTTGATAAACTATCTCCATACTTAATGGCTTGAAATACCACCATTTGTTTAATTTACTCACAAATTGCACCATGGTAGGGTTTGGTGGGTGGTTTGTCTCTGTTCTTGTGGTGTGAGGCTGGAGGCTCAACTGGGCTCAAAGCATCCACTTCCAAGATGGTGACTGGTCATTTAGTGCTGGTAGTCAGCTCAGGGACAGGGGCCATTGGGTTTAAGCCTTGATTCATTTTCATCTAGACTTCTCCTTGGACCCCTTGAGCTTCCATGGTCTGGTGCCTGGGTTTCAGGAATGAAGGTTCCAAGAGACAGACGGTATTGAGATCTTGGCTTGAAAATTGGCAGAGTGTCACAGCCACCGTAACTCATTGGTCAAAGCAGTTGTAGACCCCAACTGTACAGGGTGTGGCCACAGAGACTACCTCTTTCCTGGGAGGGCTGTCAAAGACTTTGTGGCCGTCTTTAAACCACCACAGTTGTAGTCTCTCTTTCTCTCTCTCTCTTTCTCTTTCCCTTTTTCATGTTACATCCTCTTCCTCCTCAATAATGACAAACATGCGTGGAATCATCACTGTGCACCAGACATGCTGTTCAGTCCTTTAGCAACACACAAGGCTCCATTTCCTCTGCAATTTGTCACTGAAGAAAAAAGTCACTATTCTCCATCACTTATCCTTTTTTTAAAATTTATTTTTATTAGTGCATTATAGTTTTACATAATGTTGGGATTAGTTGTCACATATTCCTAAATGCACACAATTCAGCAATACAATTTGTTCAGTATCCTCCCCCGACACCCCTCTACCTCCTTCCTCCTGTCCCCTGATCCCTTGCCTTTCTTCTGGTCCTATATTGTTCCTAAAAAATCCAAATACAGTGACATAATTCTTATACATATGAAGAACAGTTTATATATATTTGGCTATAACATATACAGTGACATTTATAACTGCTTGGAATGTGCCTTGCTGTATCTCAGTTCCAACATTTCCCCTTCTCCTCCCTTCCTATCATCCCCTGTTATTCCTCAGCATATTTGCCATCACTTACTCTTAAGTACTGAATCCTGCCTTGTACATATGCTGGACTTGGAGAGGCTTCCAGACTCACGGAGACCTAGGACCCACAGTCGATGAGTTTGTAGTCAACAACTACTGCCCGAGGCTGAAATGGGCAGATGCGCAGAGTTGGAAAGTGCCAGGTTTGTTTTGGGAAGAATGCTTCCAGCTTTGGAAGGGGACTGCTGCACTTGAAAGGGAGCTATGGAGGATAACGGGAAAGACGGTGGGGTCTAACGAGTTCTTCTGTCCTGGAATGCTCTTCTTTCTCAGTCCCCAGCTGAGCTTCCGTCAACCACTGCCTGTCCAGCGAATCCTTCCCACCCGTCAGCCTACATCAGTCTCCCCTGCTCTGTGCTCCCCTTGCACATTGCTTATAAGTCTGTAATGCAGTTGCTCATGTCCTGTCTCGTGCAATAGTTGCTGACTATCAACTCATGGAAATTGAGTCCTGGGTCTTCTCAGTCCTGTTTCCCTCCAGGATCCAGTGCGTGCCATTAGCAACGTGTAAACACTTGTTGAGTGTAGGTGGTTGTGAGAAGTGACTCTTCAGTGATCGATTGCAGAAGAAGCGAAGTTTCTCTTGTGAATAGGTGCTCCAGCCAGCTCCCTGGTGTGTCACTGAAATGCATGCCCAGTAATAATTCCATACATTTTGAAAGCTCTGGTGTGGAATGCTTAACCTTTGTCGTATTTTATTTGAGAATAAAGATTTGTTCTGTGCTCATGAAGATGTGAAGTTCCGAAATGCCATCCACGGCTGCTGCGGAAGGAAGTGGCGCCTTGCCTGGAGGGCAGCTGGAGACGTGGGGCGCTTCTTCCTGTCCCCTTTGTCCAAGGACGGAGGGGCTGCACAGTGCTGGAGCCATTCCATTGCCTGCTGCAAATGTTGAGTGGGGATTTTTGCCTTCTCCCGGCTCCCCTTTTGGAGTCTTGAAGGCTTGCCTGCTGGGACAGGAAAGCATTCCAGGGCAGCCAGCACCGGCTCACTTCGGCTCACTTCGGGTGAGAAACCTGCAGGCAGCTGGAGAGAAAGGAGCAGGATAAGAAGTAGGGTCTGCAGAAGCTGCCAGGGTTCAGGGTCTGCTGCCAAATGACAGCAGGAGCCGAAGAACAGAGAGCTGAAGAGAGGAAAAGTGGTGGGGTGGGGACGCCTGGTCCTGTGTGTTTTAGGGGCTGGGGTAGAGGAGGCACTGGTGGCTAGAAGACAATGCCATAGCCGAGGAATGTTAAGAAGGAGCCTATGAAATCTCTCTCAAAGTAAACAGAAGGGTCTGGATAAGGTTAGCCAGACCTGCAAATAGTTTGAAGGAAAAAATTCTCTGAGAGCTACAGAGACATAGAAAAGTGGGGGAAAGCAAATAATCTTTCAGAACCTTTATTCTGACATTCCCAAATTATAATAAGATCTCTATAAAGGTCTTTAGGAATGAGGAGGTCTCATGGAACGAGAGGAGGATACATTATGTACTTATTTTATTTTTTTGGTACTGGGGATCCAACCTAGGGATGCTTAACCACTGAGTCACATCCCCAGACCTTATTATTTTTTATTTTGAGACAAGGACTCACTCAGTTGCTTAGGTGCCAAGTTGCTGAGGCTGCCTTTGAACTTATGATCCTCATGCCTCAACTCCAGAGCCACTGGGGTTACAGGCGTGCGCCACCACATCCGTCTTGTTTTTAATTCTTATTACTTTCTCGGCTCATATACTTGGGGTTGAACAAAAACATAATTGAAGTGAGGACAATATACTAAACCCCACTTTTTTGGCATTTTGAATTTAAAGAGTGAGTTCTCTCCATTGGCCAGGGGATTCCCTACCCTTGGATGACGTGATTATAGGCAGGACATTCCTCTGCCCAGTCCAGAGGAAATTTTGGGTAGTGAAAGAGCATTGCGAGGTGACCAGGGGCTCTGCTCTGTGCGTGCTGCCATTGGACCTTCCCCAGTTGTGGCCTTCTGGGGGCTGTGACAAGACTCTGCCTGAAGGGCTCACCACCACGTGTTGTCATCTGGCCTACTCTTGGTTCCTTTCCTACTCTGGATTTCTCTCCTGTCCTCCTCTCTGATGAGGATGTGACTTGCACAGGAGCAGGGTCCCTGCCCGAGTAGCTCACTGCTGCATCTCAAGTGCATAACGTCACAGCGTGGGCTCACGGGACCCACTCCATGAAGAGATGTACTCGCTTCACTTGGAGGTGGTCTCTCCGTAACTTTCTCCATTGCTCATCGTGTGATGTAACTTTCCAGAATTGCATCTCTAATCAGACGCATAGCAAAGGCCAGAGAATGAAGAGCTAGGACAATGGTTGTGGACGGCAATAGAAACTCAAGCATCCAGGGGAAAACGTAGCTGGACACCAGGGTGAGGTGCACCATCTTTGCAAGGCTGTAAAGTCCAAGGGCACAAAAGGATTATGGACACCGCACATTGTGGGCTGCCTCATGTCTTTCAAAGGGATGTCTCTCCTTTTTGCTCATATAAAACCTCCAAGAGGACAGTGGGAGGGCAGGGTAGTCTTCAGGCCCAATATGCACAGGAGACGTGGTCACCGAGGGATCAGGAGAGGCTGCGGGTGGAGCTCACGCTAGCTCCCTTCATAGTATTTAGAACAAACTTCTCTCTTGTGCCTGATTGTGGGGGCTGGGAGACGCTGATGGGCTTTCCTAGAATATGACAATCTTGTGTCTAAAGACAAGAATTTGAAAGGGTAGTTTCAAGGAGGATGGGAAGGGGACTTGAGTGGTGGCTCAGCAGTTAAGGTGCTTGCCTGGCATGTGTGAGGACACAGGTTCAAACCCCAGCACCAGGTACACAAAGAAGTGTTGGAGCAACAAAAGCCACATGAAAAACTAAATAAAATTGGTTCTCTTTTTCTCTTTCTCTTTCTCTCACTGTGCCTCTCAGAATAAAGTAAAACAGACGGGGGTATCTTGACTGTCTCTGTGATGGGATGGTTTAGTCACCACCATGAATAACTAAAGGCTTAAAGGTGGTGCAACCTGAGCTCATTTTGCACAGATGGGGAGAGAACTGAAAACAGGGAGCAGTTTCTGTTGCTTTTTTTCCTTTTTCTTTAACTTTGAAATATGTGTCTAAGGAGCTAAGCACCTGGGAAGCATGGGGCCACTTGATTTGTTGTCCTTTAAGGCCATTTCCTTTACAAATCTGAAATACCGAGGCAAGTCATACATCCATCTTATTTCTCTTCTGAAAGCCAAGCTTCTCTGGGACTGAGACCCAGTGTCTACTTGGAATCGCTCAGATGTGATGTAAGAGTCATCTCCTCAGGTCCAGGTATGACTGTGCCTGGCGCAAGAAGCAGCGTTGCCTGCTGGTGGGACTGCAAACTGGTTCAGCCACTCTGGAAAGCAGTATGGAGAATCCTCAAAAAATTAAGGATGGAACCACCTTATGACCCAACTATCCCACTCCTGGGTATTTTCCCAAAGGAGTTAGAATCAGCATATTATAGTGATGTGGCTTCCTCAATGTTTATAGCAGCTCAATTCCTATAGCTAGATTATGGAACCAACCCAGATGCCCCTCACTCGATGAGTGGATACAAAAACTTTGGTACATATATACAATGGAATACTACTCGGCCATTAGAGAGAACGATATTATGGTTTTTGATATCAAATGGATGGAGATGGAAAGAATTATGCTAAGTGAAGTATCCCAATCTCAGAGACTCAAGGACCGAATGGTTTCTCTCATCTGTGGGTGCTAGAATATATGGGGAAGCAGTAGGGTAGACGGCTAAGCTAGTAATAACCTTAAATTGTATGATTCTTAACACAACAGGGAGATGACTCCCTAGGATACCTGGAGGCATAGGGTGGGGGACAGGGTGGGAGGAGGGCTTAGGAAGGACATCTAGGAGACTGGAGGGTGGGAATATGGGGGAATCATCTCAGAAGGAGATCTCTGACCTCCACCAGACCCCCATTTAACTCAGGGGTTCTTCTGGGGGAAACAGCAGCATGGGGAACCCAAGCAAGACATCCATGACATGGCATTAGCCTTGGATAGCTAAGTATATACATATATGTTCTTGAATATTTGATAATGTTTCCCCCTCAATTGTAACTCCATATTCATCTAAAAAAAAAAAAAAGAAGCAGTGTCGCTCTCTGGGTCTCTGGTAGGCTATGCAAGGGGCACACTTCTTAGGAGAGCTGTAAGTATAAATACGATGTTTCCGACTGCATATAAAACAGCGACTGGACCCTACAGCCCCGGGGTGTGGTGGACTGTACCATCTTGGCTTGTGCAAGCACACTTGATGTTTGCATAACCACAAAATCACACCAAGACACATTTCTCAAAGAATGCCCCTATTGTTAAGCAACATGCTAGGGTGGGGAGGTGGGAAAAGGGGTTCTCTTGGTTCAGCCAAACACACATCCAGAAAATATGGAGGGAGGGGATTTCTATTCCCCACCATCCCGGAGCCTTGGCGGCCTCTTAGCAGGAGCAGAGGAACATCTCACTTATGTGAAATTTAGTGATACCTCATTAACGAGTGGGGCTTGAATTTTAAGTTACGTGATGTTTTCACTTGTTAACAAAAAGATTTCAGTTGAGTGAGGTCTTCTGAATTAGTGTTGATTTGCACAGTTCTTTTTCTTTTTCTTTCTTTTTTTTTTTTTTTTTTTTTGCCATAATCTTGTATGAAATGCAGTAGGGCACTTTTCTGCTCCACATTTTAATTAATCTTTTTACTCTGTTTATCTAATAGAGAGCAGAGCTTCTCAGTTGCTTTAAGGAGACGGTGACGTTAAAACCCTGAGTAGGTCACCATAGTCCAGGATAAGTGACTGTTTTGCTTTGAACAGGGTTATTTAGAATTCTGAAGTTCTGTAACTTCTCATCCTCACTCTTATTTTGTTTTTGTTTTTTTAAAGACAGAGGGACAGTGAGAGAGAGAGAGGAAAGAGAGAATCAGTTTTATTTAGTTTTTCATTTGGCCCTCATTGCTCTGAGAGTCTGTTGTGTACACGGTGCTGGGGTTTGAACTCTCCTTCTTGCATGTGCCACCAAGTTCTCTAACAGCTGATCCACCGCTCCAGCCCCCTCACATGTGTTTTAAAGACGAACTGTGGGCATGTCAGGGTACTGGGATCAGTCCTCAGCTGTCTATGGACCACTGAAACCGGCAGACAATCAGTATCTTCTCTCCATCCCTTAGCTCACTCACCTTTCCCGTCATATTTGTCTGACTCTTAACAGGAAGCAAAACGACATTCTTCACATTTTCTGATTGGGTTTGTTTTCTGATGTGACATGGACCAAAGGCTAAGTAATGGGAGGTAGGAGAGGGAAGGGAGATGGTGGGATGTAAAGTGGACGTCTACACTGCTCCAGGCATGACAGTGTTCAATCCCGATTGGAGCTACGGGGACTCTGGGTTTTTCTAGAATGGGCCCCAGCTCTAGCAGCTAGGAGGAATTCCCTGCTCCTCCCAGCAAAAGCAACCTTGGAGAGTCACCCCAGACCTCCAACTGGGCTGCCCTTCTGTGGAATGGATTCAAATGCAAATGCTGCTGCTGTTTGGTATTCTGGAGACTCTCAGCCAGAGCCTTCGAAGCTGGACCCTTTGTGGAATCTGAGCAATCAATCTACCTTCCCCTGGTGCCCCGCTGTGCCAACCTCTCTGCTGCTCCTATTTCTGGTAGAAAAGATAAACGAAAAACCCATCATTCAGCCCCTGCGATTGTGGTGGCAGTTTCCTTTGAGCCTTTTGGCAAAACCCTGCTTGCTTCAGAACTGTACATCATATCGGATCCATTGAGAGTCATTATTTATCTGACAGGATATTTATAAAAGCCGGCGTTAGCTGCAACTCCAAGTCAATATGTTTCTCTCTTGCTGACACACGTCACACCAACAGGCCTGAAATATTTAAATACAATAGTCCCTTCAAGAAATCATTAATTTTTCTATCACTGCTACAAGTGATAATTTGATAGGAATGGATTTAACAGAAATAGCAGAGCTGATGGGAGTGGATGCTTTCAAGTACCTGGACTTTGGAGAAGATTGCACAGGACACAGTGAGGGTCCATTGAGGCCCAGAACCCAGAGACCCAGGGGCAGCGGAGCCCCCAGCAGCTGCCTCACCTCCCACCCACTTCAGTCAGGAGGATGTTTAAATATCAAGCAAAGGAAAAGCAACAGAGGACCAACCACCTCATTACTGGCAGTGTCCCTGTCTCTCGGTCCCCACCCGCCTCCTCCTCCTTTTCTCCCTCACTCTCCTTTGCCCTCCTCTCTCTTTTATCCCTCTCTCCATTTTTCTCTGGCTCTTCCCTTGGCTCCGACTTCTGCTCTTTGATCTTCCTCTTTCCTCATTCGCTTTCCCTGCTGTGTGTGGCTGCACTGAAATTGAGGACAGTCTTAAGTGGGGTCTCTGCTCCGCAGAGGGGCGGGGTTGGGGACAGAGCATCTCCATCTGGGAGTTGGCTCTGAACCCTCCCCGAGCTCCTCCTGCATAACGAATGCAGAAAGTTCCCATTCCCCTTCGCTACACAGGACAGCGAGTCAAGCGGTGCGACGTTCTGGACAGATGAAGGGCTTGGAACTTGTCCGGAACTCTGCACCTTATGTTCCTGGGTGTGCTTCCTGACCGAAGGTGCAAGAGCTTTTCAACTGTGACACTGCCAAGCCCTCATTAAGACCTGGACCAAAGCTGCGGCAGAGCCTTCTGTGCCAGAAGAGGCTTATCTGGTCTGAGGGTGGGGCAGGGCAGTAAAAGGGGACACACACTTTTCTGTGTATTTTTGAATTACAAAGCTTGGTTGGGCCAGGAAAAGAAATTAGTCAAAGCCCAATAACAAGAAATTGGTGTAGGGTTGAATCATTGTGTTGGACTACACCTTGGCATTTTTTGTCCCAAATTGGTGGTTAGGAAGGAAATCAGAGGGTCGAGGACCACGGGCAGGGTGGTGTGGAGTGTTCACTCCCTCAACTGTCCCATTACGCTGCCCACCCATTCAGTCCACGATGGCTACTGGGACACTGCCCCAGCCCCACAACCCTCTCAGCTTGCTTCATTATCAGAACAGAGCAATCTCCGGTCCATTACTAACCTAGCGTCAGTCACAGTTGTGATTAACTCTAAGAAGCTGGTTCATTATGAGAAAGAATAAGGACTTCTGAGTTCAAAGTTCTTACAATAGGTTTAGAATTTATCTGTGGAGAAAGAGGGAAGAGTTAACAGGCACAAGCAAAGGTCAGGAAGTCCCCTGTAGGCTGGAGTGGAAAAGGGGTCCAGTAGGAGATGAGGATGGACAGGAACTGCTGGATTACAAGCGGGCTGGAGAGAGCAGAGGTTCTGGGGGAGATGTGAAGAGACAAGGGAGCATGGGCTTATATTTCATGGGAGTGCAACCCCTCCCCGGAATATTTGCTTACAAGGAAGGACTAGAAAAAATAATTGAATCATTAACACTGTGAATTTTAGGCTCCAGGACAGGTGGGTAAGACATGTACTCCAGGGCAGCCCAGTCCAGTTCAGCATGGAGCCAGATGAGTCTTCACTGATGGTCGGGAACGGTCTGCGGAGACACCTGCCTGGCTAGCCACTTACCAGACGCCCTTATGAATGACCTCCTACGACAGTAGAGCTTTGCCCTCTTAGCTGCCATAGAAAACTTCACTGTTGAACTCCACAGGGTTTATTTGGTGCCAGTTGTGAGCTATATCTCCAATTTCTCCTGCTGAGGTGGCTGCTTAATCTCTGGGCTCAACCTCAGAGTCCAAGAAGAAAGAAGTGATTTAAGATTTAAGAGTGTCAGAGGTGTGTTCAGGCATTAGGTCATCTTTCTGGGTTGAATCACCTCAATTTACCCAGATGCCTAGGACATGACATCTACGCTAAGAAACACTTTCAGGACCATCTCTCTCAGAGCCTCTTACGCTGGTCATGCAGTCCTGGAGATCTGGGAGTTATCCACCAGAATTTTATATTTTCTTTCTTTTTTAAAAAAATTTAGATAAACATCTAAGAAAGTTGGGCTATGTTTCAAATGACCAATTTATTACCATTTCCTGCCTTTGCAGGAACTGATGGTGTTGGCTATTGAATTGGTTTTATTTATTTTTAAATTTTTTATACTTTAGAAGAAACTTTACTATATGTAGGCAATCAAGTTCAAATTCTTTTTTTTTTATTTTATTAAGAAATTTATTTGTTGAACAATCAAACTTGCTTCTAACGAAACTATATATATATATATATATATATATATATATATATATATATATGTATGTATATATATTTTTGAAAATTATGTATCTTGGTGAATAAAGAAGGCAGCTATTCTCCACGTCTGAAAGATGCATTTGGATCACTCAGAGGTCAAGTGGTATCACTAAGCCATCTGTGAACCAAGATTTAAGAAGCTTCATATAAATGCATCTCCCCTCCGATGTCTTAGGGAAATTTTGAAGATGCCCGTCTGCCACCACGCATGCCCTGCCTCTCGTTGAATGTGCAGATGGGGTGAGTCAGCCCAGGGGAGTGGAAGGAGATTCTCAAATGGAGGATTTGCATTTGTCAAGTTTGGTCCAATAAAGGAAAAAGAAAGAAGGCAGTGAGGGGTTGGATCTGGAACGTCTCCCACAGGCTCCTGTGTTGAAGACGTGGTCCCCAACGAGGCAGCATGCAGAGGCATGCCTTTTGGGACGTGATTGGATTGCGAGGGCTCTGACCACTTCAGGGGATTAATCCATTGAGGGGATCGTGTTTGAAAGGACTATTGGGAGGTGGTGGTAGGTGTAGATGGTGGGACCTAGTTGAACCGAAGGGAGAGTATCCTGTCTTTGGTGGTGTGACCTTGGGCCTTTTTCGAAGCCCCTTTCTCTCTCTGCGTCCCAGCTGCCTTGAGGTGAGCATCAATGCCCCCAACCCCCGCACACATTCCCTGACATTACTTTTTCCTCATCATGGACCCAGAAACAACAGAGCCAAGGAACCATGGACTGAAAACAGGAGCCAACATACAGCTTTCCTTCTTTAATTTGATTTTTTCCTCAGGTATTTTGTCACAGTAAGGAAAAATCAACATAGGACAGAAGAATAGGGAGAAAATGGTGAGCCTCTGGGAAAGTTAGGGTAGGAAATTGAGAATGAGGATGGCAGAAAATTTTCATACCAGTGTTGGTATGAAAAAAATCTGGAAAATAAAAGGAATAAAAGAAATGAGTTTTAAAAAATTGTTCACAGTTATAAACTGGATCTTCTTGTACATTTTGGGACCTTGGAAGAATGAAAACTCAGCTAGAAGCTCATGTCCACCAGGAATTAGGTAGTGATTGGAAAGGCCTTGAGCTGGTTAACATCTTTCACTGGTACTATTCAAGTGGAATTTTAATGAAGGCTGAGTGCTTAAAGGCTCCTGAGGAGCTTTGGGGAGTTTCTGTACCTGGCAGAAGATGGGAGGTGGGGGAGGAGGGGTGAGGTTGAGATCAAGGAGAAACTCTGAGCAGGTGGCGTCTCCAGAACATTTGTCGAAGAACAGACTGAGATATAACTCAAAGAGAAAGAAAAGTCTGATGGGCTTGGAGAGTTTAGCATGCAAGTTGGGGATCATTAAGCAGATGACCCTTAGACGGAAAAATCTGCCATTTCAAGTTCATTTTGAAGTCCAGCACTTGTGTTCCCGCTGCTGGTGGCTAGTTCTTCATATAATGGTATTTCTCATTTTTAGGAGCTTTAAATAGAAAAGCAGAGGGCTCAAAAACCACCGAAGCTTCTCCAGGAAGCAGAAGAGCATTCAAAAACTTGCCTTCTCTAACGGGAGGAAATAAAAGGAAGCCCTTCTTTGAGATTTTTAGAATTGGAGACATTATACTCTTGGAGACCCTGTAGTTGTGCATTGTTATGTGAATATTTAGTAATCCCAGCTGGATGACAGGGTGGTTTGATTCCACAGGTGTCTTGGTCAGGGTGATAAAATGCTTGGCAAAAAAACCTGGGCCACTCTTGACTGTAGAATGGAAAGGTGCTCTGAACCTGGGCAAGAACTCTGCAGCAACACAATGCCATCCTCCTTGGATAGAAAGATGGAAGCTCATCAAATTTCTCAGCCAGTTCTGAAGTGAATTTTAAGTTGATGATTTTTTTTTTAAATTATCATGGTCTGTAGTTTCAGTGAGTGGTTCCCCCCACCCCCATAAGCACTAAACTATACTATATAGCTGCAAAAGAAATTAGCTTTTGCTAGCCACAGTAATGTACATAAGCCCAGATCCCCCTTTCTTTCTATCTTAGAGCTGCTGGGTGCCTACGTGTTTGGCACAGCCAAAGCACATTTGTTAATGAAACGCCTAAATTAGAGGGCTGGGGCTCTCTAATGCATGGCTCTTTAACTACCTAGATTCCAAACACTGGAAGCAATGAGAAAACTCCTCCAGACATCTCTTTGTCATTGTCTGGAAGTGTATGTTTTCAAGAGATTGGCCAAAGGCAAAGTCTTGTCTAACGATTTTGCAGACTACTTTATCTACTTTTCCCAACAGCACAGCGTGCTGTGATGTCAGTGAATCTTTATTTTGTCCTACCACATCATTCATGCATTGTCAGCAGCCTTCGTCTTTTTTTTTTCTTTTCTCATTAGTCGATGACACTTAAAATAATGGTCTTTGGCGTTAGCTCTATCATAAATATAGATTTAAGCAGGGATCATAAAATTACAAAGCATTTCTGGCTCGTATGACTATAAGATGGCCATCTAGATCTCTGCTTAAATTTGTATTGGCAAGTGATAATCAATATGAAGATAAAAAAAATTAAAGTTTTTATTGATAATTTGCAAACGACTGAGAATAGATCTATAAAACCCAATGCTAGTTGTTATCCCAATATCAATTTTACCTTTTTTTCCCTTGGGGTCTTGGTTTTAAAAATATATTTAATATCCCAGGTTGCATTATACCATGAGGTAGCCATTTGACATGGTTTTGATTAATGAGATAGAAACAGAAACCTGGGAAAGATTTCAGGGAACAACTGTGCATTCATTTCCTCATTCACTCTTCCTTTTCATTTTGTTTGAAGTGACCCCTGGGAGTGCAGAGGCTTGCAAAGATCAGGCAAGAGACATAAGAACAAAGGCCCAACATGCAGGTTGGTGGAGTGGAAAGATGGCGGGTCTCGGATCCTGATGAATCATTAAGCCACTTTATCAGTCATGGGATTGTCCCCTCCTGGACTCTAGCTGTGAAGACTGTTTAAGCTGTCATAGCAGGATTTCTACTTTTTTTTTTTTTTTTTGGTAGAAGAATGAAATCCTAAGTGATATTCCCAGATTGTTCCAATCTGTTGTTCTTTCTTCAATAAGTGAGGAAATATTCAACGGACAGTTTCTATCTGTGCAGCTGTCTGCCCTTAGTAGCTACCATCAACTCTGTTTTTCTGTGTTTATTAATCCTGGTATCCTTCCGAGTTTTAGTCCTGCACCATCTGGAGCATTTGAACTACACAATGAGATTTAGGGCTCAAGTTAAGAGTTTTCTAAAGATGAAAGTTAATTTATGGCTGTGGTTTCCAACATATGAATGTTCTAATTGGACACTTGGAGTCATTGTTCTTTGATTAAAAGAAGCATTTTGTGGCTAACTGCATGTAGTCAGCTAAATTTTTTTTTAATTTATTATTTTTATTCAATAAACATGGTCTTACAACAGGAGGGGTTCATCGTCATACAATCAAGAACAAAAGTGTAATGACAGAACAAGCCAATATTGATGTCTGTCAGACCATGGTTTCCCCCCTTTGGGTCCCCATGGTTCCATGTTTCACTTTACTTAAGACCCAAGTTAATTGGACTTCTTGTGGAAGTCACAGGTTCCCCTCAGGTTAGATTCCCCCATACTACCTCCCTCTGGTCACCTTGATGTCCTTCTTATTCCCTTCCCCCATCCCTAACCCCCTCCCTACGTCCCCCAGGAACCTAAGCACAGTTCCCCATGATCATATAAGAATTCATACATGCTGAGGTAATTGATAGGTTAGCCATCTAACCTACTCATTCTGCTTATATTCTCAGCTAAGTTTTTTTTAATGGTAGGTCCATGTCATGAAGTACATTCTTTACACATTTAGTATTTTATTAATAAGGTCTCAAAATAGCCTGAATAGGCACGAATCCGGATAGGACTTAAATAATTGAGATCTAATCATGGCAATTTAATCCAATGATCATTCCTCTCTGAATTAACCATTATCATGTTCATTTGACTGTATTTACTACTGGAAGTACTATTGGCACTCCCTTATAGCCCTTATTTGATAATTCTCTTATCTTTCCTGTTTTGGGTTTTTAAACATTTTGGAGATAACCTCCCTGGAAGTACATGTCTTAAAAGTACAACACATACTTCATTTTAATATGAAATTTTGTTATCAAATTTAAACATTGACAGAACTCTAAAGTAACATGCTGTAGACATTTCTGCTCATTAGAGGGGGGCATATCAGACTGTTGGAGAATAAGAGAGAGTGGGATTGCACTAGAACCTGGTAGCAGAGTCCATTAATGAACCTAGGACAGAACTAGAGAAAGCAGGTTTTCTCTCCATAAAAAAGGGAGGATAACGATTTTCCAATGCAGTGGGAGAAGAGAAGAGAAGAGGAAAAGAATCAAGTTGAGCAAACTGGTGAGTGTCTGGAGCCTAGTTTGTGGAAATGTCTGAGGCTTTTTTAATATCAGGTTTCTTGAGATGTAGCTCACATACCATAAAATTCACCCCTTTCATGCATACAATTCAGCATTTGTAGCATATTTGTGGGGTTGT
Organism: Aplodontia rufa; assembly: GCA_004027875.1. Taxonomy (NCBI): domain Eukaryota; kingdom Metazoa; phylum Chordata; class Mammalia; order Rodentia; family Aplodontiidae; genus Aplodontia; species Aplodontia rufa. The sequence goes on from PVKS010010676.1 coordinate 40,896, forward strand.
ACGACCATCACCACTATCTAATTTTAGAACATTTTCATTAGTCTTGAAAGGAACCATATGCTCATCACCAATCAATCCCCACAATCTCGCTCGCCCCTCTGCCTCTGGCAACCATTAATTTAGTTTTCATCTCTGTGGATTTGAGTATTCTGAGCACCTGTTTAAATGGGATCAGGCAAATGTGGTCTTTTATGACTAGCTTCTTTGACTTGGTGTGTTTTCCAGGTTTACCTGTGTTGCAGCATGTATCAGAATTTCATTCCTTTTGAATGTGGAGTAATATTCCATCATATGGATAAATCATGTTTTTTTTTTGCTCATTCATCAGTGGGTGGATGTGGACATTTTGGTTGCTTCTATTTCTTGGCTATTATAAGTAATGCTGCTGTGAAACTGCATATACAAGTTTTTATGTAGACCGACAAAGATTCTTTCCTTGACCAAACTTTAGTGAGATTCCTCTGAATTTTTTCTCAACTAGGGCTCAGCTCTTCCAGGCTTGGATGGATTAGTTTTAGCTAAGATCCTGCTAAGTTTAATAAGAATGTCCCCAGCCTTGATATCTGATCAAGTTTCCCATCCCCCATTTGTAAGACCTTGACCTACCTTCAGCAAGAATCCTGTTGAGTTGGTACAGCAAGGATCTCTCCAGCTCTCATCACTGTTTTTCGTCTTCGTCACTCTGCTTATTGGCTATAAATTCCCAGCTATCTTTGCCACATTAGGAGCTGAGCCTGATCTCTCTTTCTTGTTGTGATAACCTTGACGTTCATTGCAATAATCCAGAATAAAGTCTTCCTTACTAGCTTAACAAGTGTCAAAATAACTTTTTTCTTCAACAGGACTTATGCTTTCATTTCTCTTGGGTATATTCCTAGGAGAGTAATTGCCAATTATGTGGAACTCTGTATTTAACATTTTGAGGGGCAGCCAAGGTATTTTTTGAATGGACTTCACCATTGTACATTCTTTCCATTAATGAACAAAAGTTCCAGTTTCTCTAGAACTTTGCTAACACATTGCTGTTGGCTAATCAACACTTCTTTTTTTTTTTTTTTTTAAGAGAAAGGGACAGTGAGAGAGAGAGAGAAAGAGAGAATCAATTTTATTTAGTTTTTCATGTGGCTTTTGTTGCTCTGACACTTGGTTATGTACATGATGCTGGGGTTTGAACCCAGGTCCTCACACATGCCAGGCAAGTGCCATAACTGTAGACCCACCGCTCCAGCCCCTAAGAAACATTTCAATAAGCAAAAGGCCAAATATTAGTGTTTGCGTTTTGTTGCTGTTCTGTGATATGATTTCCTTTGATCTCTCCAACTTCCAGAAGAGTGCTGTACACCATAAATGAAATGTGGTGCCAGACTGTTTTCTGCAGTGGCCTGACCCTGGGGGAAGAAAGGGAGCCTCAACTGAGACTAGGAAGAGGCTTTTGTCACAATTAAGCACTTGAGAGCATAACCCCAGAAGAGGGCCCAGATACCAAGGAAGAATATGGGATGGGCTTTATAAGTTGGTCTGAGTGACAGATTCAAGACATGTCCCACTGTTGATTTCTTTTCCTTGATTTTGTTTTGCAAATCTTATTATAATAATTCTACTTATAAAAAATGGTCACATTGCAACTCTCCTTGAATCAAAGACCGTCTTCCTGACAAAGGTAAATAACATAGCACATATTTAAAATACAATGACTTCAGTTTCACTTTCATAAATGTTAGCATATTTTGTTATATCGGTGGAATAATTAAATTTACTCTAGGAGGTAGCAAAGCCAAGATTAATTAAGGAGTGTCTTGCACAATATTCAGGTACAGCCTGCCTTTAACCTTCTTCACCTCATACTCCCTGGTTGCCAGTTTTGTCCTAAAAGGGTCAAAAAGGAAAAAAGAGGGGAATAAAACCCATGTGAGATGGAGTTAGTATCTCCTTTCTTTGCATTTAGTGCTTTTCCAGAATTGTTCATGCTTGTGCATACCTCAAGTTCTTTCTCAGAAGCATGCGTGTGCAAGATTATGAAAACTCTTCTCCCGTACCCATGACCCCACTATGTGCCCTGGCACTGTGAGGCGGAGCATGCAAAAAAATATGCTTGATTGATTCCCAACTTCTGCTCACTTTGTACTCTAAAAGTCATTACTGACCGAACAGCTTTCTTTCTGTAATATTTTCCCCTAAGTCAGATATGGCATACTTATTTTCTTTTGAAACAGGTTCTTTCATAGGCAAAATATTGAAGATCAATTACTTCATTTAAAAATATTTGTCATCCCAGAGGTTGAAGAAGAACAATAAAAGCACCCCTAATCTTATTGATTGGAATGTTCTGAAAATTTTAACTGAAGTGAATTTTTCATAGCACTGAAACTCAATGTCTTTGAAGTAGGAAGTAGATGGTTTTCCATGAAGACACGAAGCTTTTAATTAATATTCATAACAATCAATATGTATAATTTTGGTCACTGGAGGACTACTATAGTTTCCCATTTGATGCATAAGAAATATATTGAGGACAACGAGAAAGTAATTAACAGCTGAATATGAGGGTCATAAAGTTAAACTATTCCCTAGTTCATAGCAAGCTCTACATGCATACAGAATTATTTTCTAAAAGTAAGACAATACTGAATGTTATGCTTTCCTTCTTTTCTAAATTGTGTATTTAATGTTTTTCTTGAACACAGACTGCTTGGGTGTAAGAAGAATAATTAAAGGCTGAACAGACAAGCCGGAGTGTTGAGAGAAATTTGGAGATAGTAATAAGAGATGTACTAATAGGTAAAAGAAAAATCCTGCTCCATTTAAGTTTTCCATTCCTGAAATACATGAGGGGTGGGTTATTTCAACTTAGACATCTTCAGGATCATGGTGGTTGAGATAGTGACAGGAAAATCTATGTTCTGACCCTCTTTCTACCACGGACCAAAGCCAATGGGCTATATTTGTGTGTGTAGGCCAGAAAACAGATGTGCACTCAATTCAGTTGAGTTCAGTTCAAGACAGCTGTGAGGCTATTTATTCTGTAAGGTGAGTGGTGGTTCAGAAAGATGCAGTTCCTGTCCCCAGGAAGCTTCCAAAACCCAGGGCCGCAGCTGTGGAAAGCTAGAGCACAATACCTCTTTCTGCCATTATTTTACACTGCTTTTCAGAGTAGTTCTCTGGGAACCAATAAAGCTGATAGGAAAAATACAACTCGTGGCTCAGGGACAGTGTCCGTCTGGGAGTATTTTTTTTTTTTCCAGATGCAGGATATCCTGTCCCCAGGATTTGCTAATTACATAGCAAAAACTGCATAAGTTTCCCCAGGCATCTAAGATGTTATACTTCAGTTAGCTGTTAATGATATTTGACTAGTATTAGTATTGTATATCTTTTCCCATTCTTCTAACATGTGTGTGTGTGTGTGTGTGTGTGTGTGTGTGTGTGTTTAATGGTCCTAATCTTGTTGGTCAGCTTTTCGTTGCTATGACCAAAATACCTGACAATACCAACCTCGAGGAGAAAAGGCTCAATTCAGCTGCAGCCTTCAGAGGTTGTAGTCTTTGGTCTGCTAGGTGCATTAGTGTGGACCTGAGGTGAGGCTGAATATCATGGAGGAAGAGTGTGGCAGCCAGGCAGGGAGGGGAAGGAGAGGGGGCAAGAGAATGTGTAGTGACCAGAGACAATGTATACAGTCCCCAAGGGCATGCCCCCAGGGACCTTCTTCCTTCACCACACCCACCTGCCTATAATTTCCACCTTCTCCATTCAACTTGCAAAGGATTCATTAATTGAGGAGGTCAGAGCCTTCTTGGTGCAATCACTTTCCAAAGGCCCCACCTGTGACCTTTGCTGAATTGGGGTCCAAGTCCTCAAATGATGAGTCTTTGGGGGATACTTGATATTCAAAGCATAAGACCCTCTTAGTGAGATCCATGTCCACTGCTAGGGTGTGTAGAGATGTGGGCTTTGAGTGGGAAGGGTCAGAAGAGAGGCGTGTTGAAGGAAATGCATGAGTTCTAATCCTGAAAACTCTGCTTGGCGGAGGAGAGGGGGGTGCCACAGCAAGACGGTGGAGATGAGATGAAGAAGAAGGGGAAGAAACCCCTAAAGGCCACCCCCCTCGCCCCCACCCCTACCAACCGCATGCTCTGCTACTCAGGTGTCATTTCAGTTATCCAAGTCCAGAAAGCACCGTTGGTTCAGGGAGGGCGGGAGCCAGTTATCCTGAAAGTTAATTAAGGAAGAAGGATAGAGACCCACAGAACATGACTTTGGGAAGTGGCAGGGAGCGGAGCGCAGTTACCCAGTGTGGAAAGAGGTTGATGAGCTTGCAGCTGAAGGGAAGAAGGGAGGGTTGGGTTGAGACTTCAGGGCCAGGAGCAGGTGTTCTGGCTGAATTGTGTCTTTCCCAAATTCATACGAGGGACTCCAAACTCCAGAACTTCATAATGTGCTTGAAGCTGGAAATGAGGTCTTTAAAGAGATTATTCAGGTAAAATGTGATCCCATGGGTGGGCTCTAATCCGAGGTGACTGGGGGGACAACCGTGTGAGGTCCGAAGAAGATGGATGTCTTCAAGCCCAGGAAAGAAGCTGTGGAAGAAACACCCCTGCTGACATCTTGACCCTGGCCTTCCAGCCTCCAGAACTGGGAGGAAAATAAATCTCTATTTTTAAGCCACTGAGTCTGTGGTCCAGCAGACAGAGCAGAAGGTCACAGAAGCAGGACAAGTTCATGGAGAGCAGGGAGTGACACAGAGGCCTTCGTGGCTTAGTCCAAGGCCCTCAGAGCAGGTGGCATGTGACTGCTCAGTGCTGGTCGGTGGCTGAGGTCTGAGAGCTGGGAACCTGCAAACTTGTTTCTAGCCTCTCAGACCAGGCAGTGGAACCGTGCAGCCCAGGAGAGCCCGGGTCCTCTTCTTGCTCTTCGCTCTCAGAAAGAAGGGGGGCAGGGTCCTACGCAGAGTGGAGGGTGGGGGGGGGTAGCCCTGTGGACTCTCCAGGGCAGGGACTGAAGAAATGCATGGCCTGTTGAGAATTTAAAACCAACCATAAAACTGACCATGAGTTAGTGGCTTCTTACTGTCACCATGCTCCAGCAATTTTAAACAACGACAGAGGTAAAACACTCCAAGTAAAATATTTTGTTGGTCTAAGTGCTAAACATTTGCTGTGTTTATATTATTTTATGAATGTTTAGCATGTTTTTATGACCTTTTCTTTAATAAAAATTTCATAGAAGTCAATTTGGAGGAGTCTCAGTCATACCTTAGACTCTGATTCAGGATAAGGGCAATTTTTGGAGAGTAAGTTCATTAGGATTTGGAATCTTGTGAAATTGCAAGAAGTCCATTTTGTGTCTTCTGGTCCTGTAGTGCTTCATATTCTGCTTTAAAATAGAGTTTAGAGGGCTGGAGCGGTGGTGGCTCAGCGGTTACAGCGCTTGCCTGGCATGTGCGAGTATGCGGGTTCCAACCCCAGCTCTACATGCACAACGAAGTATCCCAGCAATGAAAGCCACATGAAAAACTAAATAAAATTGATTTTGTCTTTTTCTCTCTCTGTTTCTCTCACTGTCCCTCTCTCTCAATAAAAAACCAGAATTTAGAAATGAACGATAATAATACAGAAAGATGAAGAAAGTGATGTAAGTTACTTCAATTCCGCCATTCTTTGTGACCACTTGGAGCTTTTATTTTTGCTTAACATTTTAAAAAATGAAATTGAGTGTGAACCGCCAGGTGTAAAATCCTTTCTCTTGGTAAGTGCACATCTTCATTCACACATGAAATACTCTACCGACTTGAAATGCTGCCATGAAAATTAAAATTAAGATTTATTCAGAATAATGATTACTACAGAAAATAATCCTGTATTCTCTAAATGCTAAATACACTAGCTTTCCTTCTGGGATTGCCTTGCTTCTAACCCTCCTTATTATCTCGGAAAGGAGCAGAGCACTGGTGTTTGCTGCAGTCAGATTGTCAATGCTGTGACAAATGCCTGGGAAACGCATCTTCAAGGAAGGAGGATTTATCTGGGCTGGTGGTTTCAGAGTGTGGTCAGCGGGCTCCATTGCTCTGGGCCTGAGATGAGGCAGAGCATCATGGCAGAAGGGCATGGTGGAGGAGAGCTGTTCAGCTTATGGGGGAGAGTGGGAGGGAAGAGAGTCAGGAGGCAGGAGCTAGAGACAGACCCCAGGGTGTCCCTGCAAGAACCCACTGCTGGGTCCCAGTCCCTCCACCTGCCAGTAGTCCAGTCAAAGAATGAATGCTTCAATGGATTCATTCATTGATGGGGTCAGAGCTCTGAAGATCCAGTCATTTACCAACGGTCCCGCCTTTGAACCCTGCTGGATGTGGGGAATCAAGCCTCACACATGAGCCATGGGGTCCAATTCACATCCAAATCATAACAACGTGGGTCCTGCATTTGAGAAGATGTTTTTATCTCATGCCCTGGACTAATATGAATCATATTTTCTTTTATAAAATTCTTTTTAAAGAGAGAAGGACAGGGGCTGGAGCGGTGGCTCAGCGGTTTCGGCGCTTGCCTGGCAAGCACGGGGACCCAGGTTCAAACCCCAGCACCACGTACACAACTGAGTGTTGGAGCAACTAAGGTCATGTGAAAAACTAAATAAAGTTGTTTCTCTCTTTCTCTGTCTCTCTCACTGTCCCTCTCTCTTTAAAAAAAATGTAAAAAAAAAGTTGTTGAAATTCATTAAAAACAAAAGAAGAAAGAGAGAAGGACAGAGAGAGAGAGAGAGAGAATCAAATTTATTGAATTTTTCACATGGCTTTCGTTGCTCTGACACATGTGTACATGGGTGTTGGGTTTGAACCTGTGTACTTGCACATTGCCGGGCAAGCACCGTAACCCCTGAGCCACTGCTCCAGCCCCATGAATTGTGTTTTCTGACATTACCATTATGTAGACACTTACCCAAAGGGTGTGCCAAGGCCCAAATTGATGTTAGATTAATTCACTCTTTACGAACATTCTGCTAGGTACTGAAGATACAATGGTGCTAAAACTTAATTCCTCCTCTGGGAGTCTCAGTTTAGCAGGAAAGACAGATGTTCAAAGAGATAACTGGAATCCAGGGTAGGAACACAGAGAAAATAAAGTAAGGAGCAAGGATTTTTCCCTCCTGGGCTTGGAATGGATGATGTTTTTAGGCTGGTTTTCCTTAAAGGAATATTGCTTTGCCAGGAAAAGTCAGTCAGGACATCCTAGAGAAAGGAAAGCGTGGCGAAGAATTCTCTTGGATGGGCACAGGGAAATGGGGAGGCTCAGGAGATGAGGCTGGATAGAGGGTAAGGACTGCGCTTCATTCAAGTCAGTGTGTGGGGCCAATGAAGGATTTGCAGAAGAGAGATGCCTCAATCAGACCAAATTTTGAAAATAGTTCTCAGGTGGCTGTGAATCGGAATGGGGAAGACAACGGAAGGGACAAATGTCAGTAGCAGGTTCTCTGTTGTGCCTGGTCACAAATGAGGTGGATTGGTTGGCTGGTCCCAATGCAACCTGAGGGAGCTCTGTGTTGGTGAATGTGCCCTGGAACACCAGTGGCTCTGCCCCTCTCCCCTCCCACAGTGGGTGCTTCGCACACATCTAATTCTGCCCCGACTGGGCTGAGTTCTAAGTTGTATGTGCCATTGTATATAGATTTAATTGTTGAATTCAATCTAATTTAGCCAATAAAATCAAAAGTAGGGACTAAAGTAATTCTTCTATTAGTCTACCCTCTGGTTTCTTTGAAAAGCATAATTTTTTCCCCAAAGTAGTAGACATCAGTGGTTTATTAGTATTTCATGGGTTTTACTGTAAGTAAAAAGGGAATTCTGAGTCCTCCTGGGTGCTCTCCTCCTCCTCCTCCTCCTCCTCCTCCTCCTCCTCCTCCTCCTTCTTCTTCTTCTTCTCTCTCTGCTAGAGATCAAACCCAGGGCCTTGTGCATGCTAGGCAAGCATTCTACCACGGAGCTATATCCCCAACCCCAGCTCTCCTGATTTACGTCCAGTCTCTCTTCCTTTCTCTGCACTGTACCTGTTGTGAAATGGAAGCTTCTCTGTATTCACTCAGGGCAACAGGAAGTCTAACTTTTCTTTCTTCTCTGACTTCTGTCTCCACGAACCCCTGCCTCACCCATCCCTTCTCAGATAACTGCTGCCTGTAGTTAGTGTAACATACTAGACTTTTCTAGTATGTTACTGAGCTTTCTTCTTCTTTAACAAAATACCTAAGATAACCAACTTAGAAAGAGAAAAAGTCTATTTCAGCTCACGGTTTCAGAGGTTGGAGACCATGGTTGATTGGCACCGTTGTTTTCGGCTTGTGGGGGGCAGTGCTTTGTGGTGGGAACACTCGGTGAAACTGTTCACTTCATGGCTGGGCTGCAAAGAGAGAGAGGGAGAGACAATAACGGGCCGGGTCCCAATATCCCTTTCAAGGCAACTCCCCCTGTGACCAGAACTCCTCCCCTGAAGTTGTACCTCTTACCATTTGTTCCTTCCATCTCCCAAACTGCCAAGTTGGGGACTGACCCTTCAGCACTGGAGTCTTCGGGAGACAGCTATCTAAACTGCAGTGCCTGGTTTGGTTTTTTAATTGACTTGTGCCCCTAGGTATTTGACCCTAGGCTATCTGAGGGTTTTGCTATTGCTCATCCCTGCTATTTCTTTATACTTTGTGGGGTTGTGTCTGTTAAGCATCGATTATTCTTGGTGTAGTGTGATTTTAGCAGTAATGGGAAGCCATGTGCCTATTTTACCATGATGAACTGGAAATCACTGCAGAGCGAGTCACATAGCTGTCACGGCCACCATCGCAGTGGATTAGTGTTTTAGACTGTTGAATGCACTTTCACCTAGTTAATTTAACTCGATACTCCAAAGTCCCTGGGAGGACAATAGGAAGGGGCTAGTGTGCCTATTTTATGAACAAGGAAATAAGCATAAAAGAGTGAAGCAACTGATCCAATTTCACAGGACGAGTTGATGAAAGAATTAGGATGAACTGAATTTCTTGAATCCTAGCCAGTGCTCCTTCCTGGGAGGTTTTCTAGAGGTTAATATTTTGAATAAAGCACTTTAATCTCCTTTTAACATGAAAGCTGCAGATAATTTTAATAAGAAATAGGTCAGTTCTTTTCCTCCATGACTATTATAACTTTACATCGCTGCATATTTCTAAAGATAAGCATCCTTTCAGCATTTGCAATATACTACTTGCTGAATAGATTCTAAAAGTACAAATTCTCCCTGCGGGCTTTTGATCTAATGAGACACGTAGGGTCATCAAGGAAAAAGCTGAGAAGGAGAAGCGGGTAATTCTCCTTCCGTGGACATATCTTGCATCTGGCTCCATGTTCGGGGCATTTTTATTTTTTGAATCTTCACGCCTCTTTCCATAGCCACTCAGTTTTGGGGAGACACTCAGGGGAAGGAGGAAAGGACTTCTTGGAAGAAATAGAAAAGAGGGGAAGAAAGGAGTCACTATGGATATGAATATAGAGCTCCTAGGCTATGTGACATGAAACGTGAACCCTTCTTGGTCTACACACCATACGACAATCCTCCTAGGAATAACGGGAGGAGAGGATTCCCACACGTTCCGTAAATGCACATTCCCAAGTGTTTCTTCTTTCTCTGCTCATGACTCGGGAGGGATATTCTGAAGGAACCTCCTGGAAAGGGCACATTCTCAGATAAAGGTGGAAAAGAAATGCAAACCTGGCTGCCACTTGAAAAGACTTCTGGGATAATCACACTTTTCCGTGTGTTTCTATTCAATGCATACTTTAACATAAGGATGAAAACTACAGAAATGAACGTGGATCCCAATGTCTCTTTTAGGCATTATTTGGAGGGTTACCAAGATAAGAGAGGGAGAGGTTGGGGGTTGGGTTTACACAAAGGAATATTTGAGAATGGCCGGGTGTCATTCTGTTATTCTGTTGAATACTCCAAACCATGGATTCACAAATTGCAAGGATTTGCTTATGCTATCAAATGCTTGGTTATTGAACTGTGGTCTGATAATTCTCCTGCCTTATTCCATATTTACAATTAATATGCATTTTTTGGGGGGGGCAGTCTGGGTACAACCTATAGTGTCAGCCTGCTCCAGTCTTGTGGAGTCCCGGCTTGGTCCTCGTAATTCTTCCCACAGAGCAAATAATGACACTCACTACAGGTCACAGTTGAGAGAGGGCATGAGTTTAAATCAAATTTATCTTTCATTTCTGGCACCTTCACACAGCTATTGACCTTGGCCTAATTACTTTTTTGAGACTCAGTTTCTTTATATGCCAAATGCAGATAAACTAGTATTTACTGCATAGATTTCTTTAGAAGCTTAAATGATATAATGAACACAAAGCACTAGATTAGTGCCTGCCGTACAGTGTATACTCTAAATGGCAACTATTATCGTTAATAGTAAACATGCAGTTTCAAATAATGAAATTTATGAACAAAATTTTGCTCTGTTCTTCTGCTCAGGTTTAAAAAAACTTGAAAATGTGTTTAAGCCTTCTAACTGTACTTGCATAAGGAGTCAAAACTGAAGCCATCACAATAGAACATTGTACTGTTGAAATCAGATAATTCCTTCAATGCTGATAGGATTGATTCTATTAAAACTAGCAGAATAGGTTATTTCTTAGTTATTTCCTTAATAACTAGTTTATGCCATATATATGTATAGGAAGAATGTAAACGTGAATTAGTCTGTGTCTTCAAAATGCTCAAGATCTTGAAGAATGTAAAGGTCTGGACATTCCTGTGTTTCATGGTTTGCTAAGGTTGGAGGCAGATGATACTACTGGGGGAAAGTAGGAAGTGGTATTTCTAGTGGGTGGCTTGGTAAAACTTCACAAGGGAGCTGAGTGGGGTTTGGCTTTAGTCATACGTGGAACGGGAAAGGAAATTCCAGTTCTGGGTTAGGAAGAAGCACCGGCAAGAGATGGAGGCACAAAAGCTCACGCTCATGGGGAAGCTCTGGTGTGGAGGGAGATGGATGAGAGGATAAAGCTGGAAAAGGATGTGGGGGCCATGTTCCCAAGGCTTCATATACTAGGAAAGAAGCTTGAACTGCTGTTGGTAGACATAGGGAAGTCACTGAAGGTGTCTGAGCCTCACAAAGACATGATCCAATTAGAGTTTATAGTTTCATCAAAGAAGTGTAAACTGTTGAAATTGAGTGAGGAAGTTCAATCAAGACCCACACAACCAATATAAACGGGAACAGTAAAAAAAAAAATATCAAAGGGTGATCAGCAGAAGCAAAGGACCAGCGGAAGGGAAGAGGGGTGGTGGGAGGGGAGTGCTGGGGGAGGATATTGGCCAAAATATTTTGCTACACTGTGTGCATGTATGAATTGGTAACAACAAATCCCATCATGCGTACAACATTAATGCACCAATAAAAAAAATCCTGTGGCAGATCTGTTAATATTCAGAAAAGTACTGAACATGGGCAAGAGTGAGGATAGCTGGAGGGAAAAGTTAGAATTGAGCATCGTTTCAGAAGTAGAAGTAGAATCCTCGGCATTTGATGAGTAATCGGATATAGGTGAAGAGCTGTTGGCATTCATAAATATTTTTTCATCTTTTACCCTCTTTTTTTATTAGTCAAATATAGATTTACAATTGAGGGGGAATCATTATCAACAATCAAGAACTAATGTGTATTTACATAGTTAGTCAAGGCTGATGCCATGTCACGGTTCCCCCCCTTGGGTTCCCTGTGGTTCTATGTTTCCCCCAAAAGAACCCCTGTGTTAAATGGACTTCTCATGAAGGTCGGAGATCTCCTTCTGAGATGATTCCCCCATACTGCCTCCCTCCAGTCTCCTTGATATCCTTCCTAATCCCTCCCCCTTCCCAGCCCCCTCCCTATGTCTCCAGTTATTCTAGGCAGGGTTCCCCCTGTTTGTGTAAAAATTCATACATGTTGAGGTTATTATTAGCTTAGCCATCTAACATACTGTTTCTGGTTGTATTCTAGCTTCCACAAATGAGAAAAAACAGTGTGGGACTCCTCAAAATATTAGGGCTGGAACCACCTTATGACCCAGCTATTCCACTTCTGGGTATTTTCCCAAAAGAGTTAGAATCAGCGTATTATAGTGATGTGGCTTCGTCAATGTATTTAGCAGCTCAATTTACTATAGCTAGAGACTATGGAACCAACCCAGATGCCTCTCACTTGACAAGTGGATTCATAAACTGTGGTACATATATACAATGGAATACTACTCAGCCATTAGAGAAAATGATATTATGGCATTTGCAACCAAATGGATGGAGATGGAAAAAATTATGCTAAGTGAAATATCCCAATCTCAGAGACTCAAGGGCCGAATGTTTTCTCTCATAAAATTTTTTACATGAGAACACAAATACCATCAAATGCAAAATGAAGAAGCGTAAAGTCCCTCAAAAAACTCTGGGTCTTCTCATTTGGGGAGAAGTTCTGGAAAAAGTATTTGGGTTTGACCCTGTATATTGTGCAATTGTTGCTATAAGATATTGTAAAAAAAAAAAAAAGAGTGTGAATCTTTGTTTATAACACATTTCCACTGTGGAGTTCAGGGTTCTTTCCATTTTGTGAAGAAGCAGGGAGAGTACAAGGAAGAGAAGAGGTGCTTCAGAGGCACAATATTGTGTTAGCTTTCTATCACTGTGACACAATGCCTGAGATAATGAACTTAGGAGGCAGGAAAGTTTCTTTTGATTCTCAGTTTTGGAGGTTTTGGTGTGTGGTTGGTTGGCTCCACTACTTTTGAGTCTGTGGTGAGGAGGTACATCATGGTGGAGAGCCTGTGGTGGAGCAGAGCTCACCAGAGGACTGGGATGGGAAAAAGAGGAAGAGATTGGGGTCCCAATATCTGCTGTGTGGTCACTATCCCAATGACCTTAACTTTCACGAGGCCCTGCCTCTTAAAGTTATACTGCCTCCCTGGGGACCAAGCCATTAACTCATGAGTCTTTAGAGGACATGTAAAACCCAAGCTATGGCTCATATAGAAAATAATAAAGAATGGAAGGATGGCACACTATTCTGGGTGAACCAGGAAGTGCTGAGACCAGGTTCGATCTTGCAGGGTTAGCAGAGGAAGGAGCAGGGCTGTCCTTCAGTCAAATAAGGAGGGAGAGACGGATGCTGGGATGGGAAGAGGAAAAGATGGAAGGTGAGCAATCCTGAATCTCACTCCAGTGAAGTAGTGGGCAAAGTTCCTGACCAAGATTCAGGAGGGTTAGAAATACGAAAGACAAGGAAAAGCTTGACAGATTCTGGAGGATGGAAAGGAGGATCAGGTGGGACTTGGTGGGGCCTGGCGATGCATTTGAAATCTGAGCAGAAGTGGGCTGTCCTTCTCAGTTCGGTTCCACAGGACCTGGGAAAGTAGTTCAGGCGTGTCTTGAAGGTCTCTTGAGAAGGCGGAGAGGAGGAAATTGGATCATACAGCATCCATCAAAAGTTCCTAAAAATAAATTTTAGTTCCTTTCCCCCTTGATGCCATTCAGAATGGCAGCTGCTATCCCCACGTCTCTCTTTTCTCTTTTACAAAATTCCACCCAGCTTTGCTCTTGCCCTCATTTTTCTTTTCTTTTTTTAAAGAGAGAAGGACAGTGTGAGAGAGAGAATCAATTTTTATTGAGTTTTTCACATGGCTTTCCTTGCTTTGACACTTAGTGGTGCATATGAGTGCTGGGGTTTGAACCTGTGTACTTGCGCACTCTGGGCAAGCGCCGTAACCCCTGAGCCACAGCTTGTCCTCATTTTTCTGTCCTTCTTTTCCCTCTGCTTACTTGAACTTCTTAGTCTTTTTTTTTTTTTTTAAACTTTACTTTAAAAGGCTATTTCATGGCTGATTTTATAAATCGATTTTCTTTTTCAGGACTTTTCCTAGTTTTCTTCTCTACGCATTACCTCAGTCATTTCAGGAAACAGCCAGGGGCTGAGTGTCATAGGTACAGACTTCTTCGGAGAAGGCAGGCCAGAGGGAGAGAATGCTGGCTCTCGGGCTTTAACCTTTTTTTCTGTATGGCAATTCTCGGCAGCTGTGGAGCAGCAGCTGAGGACACTGGTGTTTGAATTGATCCACAGAAACACGATCAAGCAATCCAAGTATTAAACACGTGATTATTAGTGATGTGGTTCAAGTTACAGAGTCATTGATAAACAACCTATTTGTTGGTATGCCAGTTACTATAGTTGAAGTACATAAATAGGCCAGGACCAGCCAGTTTTCCCAGGCTGGCTTAGAGTGGAGAAAAGCAGGTATGAATGACCTACATGTGGCAGTCTTCCCCATCTTTCTTTATTAGAAGTTTGTTTCATATAACCTCATAACCTTCTTTGACTCTTTTCTAGGCACAATACGGATTTTTTTTCCCTTGTTTTGGTACCTGGAATTGAATCCAGGAGTGCTTAGCCACTGAGCTACATCCCCAGCCCTTTTTATTTTTATTTATTATTTTTAAAGAGAGGAGAAAGAGAGAGAGAGAGAGAGAGAGAGAGAATCAAATTTTATTGAGTTTTTCACATGGCTTTCGTTGCTCTGACACTTAGTTGTGAACATGGGTGCTGGGGTTTGAAATCGTGTACTTGTGCATGCCAGGTAAGCGCCGTAAACGCTGAGCCACCGCTCCAGCCCCCCATCCCCAGCCCTTTTTACTTTTAATTTTGAGACAATGTCTTGCTAAGTTGCTTAGGGCCTCAGTAAGTTGCCAAGGCTGGCTTTGAACTTGTGATCCTCCTGCCTCAGCCTCCCAAGCCACTGGGATTAGAGATGTGTGCTACCATGCCCGGCTCAAGATATTTTTAACATTTTGGATTCCTAAACCATTACTCTATTCTCTTCAGAGGTTTTGTGACTGATTGCTGTACTGCTTTTAATCTTTTTCTTTCTTTCTGTTTTCTTTTCTTTTCTTTTTTTTTGGTGCTGGGAATTGAACCATGGCCTTGCTCATACGAGGCTGATCTGGGAGTGTTGTCTGTGAAAGTTCCTTTCCTAGAATGGCTCTCTCTCCAGGTCTTTTCATAGCTGGATAGTTCTCATCCATGAGATTCTAATTTATATCACTTTTTCAGCAGGTTTTATCTGTCCAGCTTCTCTAAATGAATGCTACCTCACCTTACCACCAATCTGTTTATTCTGATGGTTTCTTTATTGGTTATTGTACATCTTTTCAATGAGTATGAAAGCTCCATGAGGAAAGGAATCTTTTGTGTCTCATTTACCACTGTACAATGAGTACAATGAATTGAAGAACAGATATACTACGACTTCACTTTGAATGTGATTTCACTTTGAATGTGATTGCCATTTGAAGGATTCTTCATGTGGGCTGAGGCTGATTTTTGGGCACTGATGATTTTCCTAAGGTGAGTTTGATACTTTCTACATTAATATGCACTGATTGAAACAATCATGCTGCTTTTGTTCTACTTCTCAATGAAAATCTAGTGCATAGGACTGGGGGTGAAGCTCTAAGGTACAGCACTTGCCTAGCATGTATGAGGTCCTAGGTTTAATCCCCAGAACTGAAAAAAAAAGGCCATGAGAAAGATTTATATGTATATAATTAATAATAACATAATGAAACTAGAAATTACTTTTATATTCATGCTATTAAAATAATTCTGAGGGTGGGGGAGGGCTTAGGAAGGATATCTAGGAGGCTGGAGGGTGGGAATATGGAGGAGATCTCTGACCTCCATGAACCCCATTTAACTCAGGGGTTCTTCTGGGGGAAACATAGAATCACGGGGAACCCAAGGCGGGTGGGCATCCATGACATGGCATCAGCCTTGGCTAACTATATAAATATACATTTGTTCTTGATTGTTTGACAATGATTCCCCCTCAATTGTAACTCCATATTCATCTATTAAAAAAAAGAAGAAAAAAAATAATTCTGAAACCTACTACCCCACGATAGTGTTCCCTAACAAGGAAAAATATACCAAGTATAGTTTCAGCTAGGCAATTATTTTTACCAGAGAAAGGTAATTTCAAAAGATGAGAAAATTCCAGAAGGATGGGGCTTCTGGAAGTGGGATTTGGAGTGCATGACTAAGGATTAAAGTGGAGTGCACAAGTAAATCCGTGAACACGGCCTTCAAAGGAACCCATATAGATAGAGGAGAGGAAATCACGACAAGTCGGTACAAATCACAGATAACCCCTAGGGTTTAGGAGAAATATGCAACACAAAGAGATGTGTTCAGCATTATGAAAATAAAATAAATAATAAAAATTCTCTGCTTGTTACAGATGGGAGATGCAAACAGGGAGAAAGCAGAGACCGTCCAAGTCCTGTTTTGATCTGTTTTCTCTCTCCATGAGAATTGCGCTTCAACTGGGGAAACCAGAGCAAAAATATTTAATAGGTAATTGAAACCTGAAACAGATGGAAAATAATTTGATAGTCTCCAAAATAAAAAATAAAATCTATAGTTTTTGATGGATGCTCTTATCTTAGGCGTACTGCATGGAGCAGTGGATTTTTCTTGTGATTACTTTAGAATCGTGTTGAAATGAAAACATTCCGAAAGATCCAACAGGCGGAAATGACATCTTGGTTATTAAAATGGGATGGCTGTCAGATGTGTGGATGGTCCACACTGTTCTAGAAATGCACCGTGAATATGCGTAGGGACAGTCACAGCTGGTGGGTAACCATTCCCAAAGGATTTTGTCTGAGTGACTTACTCACCTGGAAAGTGGTACTTAGAAACTTTAGAACAGGGCTCTGTTTTAAATCTGTCATGTACATTTTCTTTGTATCTGTGACTTGTATAAAGACATAGAGGTTTGCTTATCAAATCTGCAGATGACGGAACCTGGGAGAAATAGATAATATGACGGATGAGAATCATCATTCAAACTGATTCCATCAGATTGGAAAGAGAGCTGGAACTCAACAGGATAATATTTCAGGAGGATAGCAACATCTTGGATTTAGGGTTTTTTGAAAAAAAAAATGAGCAGTTTTGCAAGCGTTGTTAGTGAACACACATGATATAGACAGCTGGGGCATTCAGTTCACCTCAACAAAAAGCAACG
Organism: Aplodontia rufa; assembly: GCA_004027875.1. Lineage (NCBI taxonomy): Eukaryota > Metazoa > Chordata > Mammalia > Rodentia > Aplodontiidae > Aplodontia > Aplodontia rufa. The sequence continues at coordinate 57,961 of PVKS010010676.1, forward strand.
AAAGTGTGCATTTTCTGGAAGTCTGCAATCCAGATCAAAATTGGCAGGAAGGCCTGAGCTAATCTGACCACATCTGGAATATTACATTTACTCTAAGAGGGGCACTAAAAAAAATAGTAAAGACAAAGATGATAAAAGTCTGGGGAGCTGTATTTTATGTGGGAAACAAAGAACATTTAACCAAGAGAAAAGACTTAGGAAGACGTAAGGCTACTGTGTGAAAGAGCAGTCAGGTGACTTCACATAGTAGCAGCTTATTTATGGCTATTATTAATATATATTAATATAATATTTTCATTTCCTAGGAAAGGCTCATTATTATTACTTAGGACTCTCTTGATAGATTTTCGTCCTACTTTTGCTTTTTACGTATTTTTCAGAATATCTTCTTCATCATATGATGTTACCTCCATAGTGTCTTACAGGTCTAGGCCACATAGACATTGAATCGATCCTCACAGCAAATCTGAAGGTGTCAGGGGATTATTATCATTCTGCAGAGGAGGAGACTGTCTAAAGAAGGTGGTGGTGCATTAAGATATCACCTTACGCCAGTCAGAATGGCAAAAATGAAGAAAATAAACAATAATAAATGCTGGAGGGGCAGTGGAGAGATAGGGACACTAACATACTGTTGGTGGAGCTGCAGACTGGTACAACCTCTCTGGAAAGCAGTGCGGAGAATCCTCAAAACACCAGGGATGAGCCCACCATATGACCCTGATATTCCACTCCTGGGTATCTTTCCAGGGGATTTAGAATCAGCACATTATAGGGACACAGCAATATTTATGTTCATAGCAGTTCAATTTACTATTGCTAGACTACGGAAACAACCCAGATGTCCCTCACTGGATGAATGGATCCAAAAACTGTGGTACATATATACCATGGAATTTTACACAGCAATTAGAAACGATGACATTGCAGCCTTTGAAGGTAAATGAATGGCTACAGAAGAAATTATGCTTAGTAAAATCAGCTTAACCCAGAGAACCAAGGGTGAATATCTCCACTCCTCTGTGGAGGTTGGATCTAGACCCTGGCCATTCAGAAAGGTGGTCTATTATCATGTGTTAAATCCAGATAAGGTGTAATATTATACAGCCTAATACTTTTTTAGAGATATTGTGGGGAAGGAAAGGATATGGGTGGGAAATTGCGGGGGGGGGGGGTCAGTCCTGGGGGTAAATCTAGTATCCAGAAACTATATTGTGTTAAAAATTTGTATGGTTGTTCAAAAATAAAAATGAAAATTAAAAAAAAAGAAGGTGGTGTTGCATTTTCCCCATGTAAGATGGACTTTTGAGAGATGGATTTC